>LR549862.1:0-156095 GCA_900536415.3 Caenorhabditis sp. 38 MB-2015
AAGACGATTTCTGTGTGGATACAGTTGGATTCTCAGTTGTTATTGATGATCCAGAAGACGATTTCTGTGTGGATACAGTTGGATTCTCAGTTGTGATTGATGATCCAGAAGACGATTTCTGTGTGGATACAGTTGGATTCTCAGTTGTGATTGATGATCCAGAAGACGATTTCTGTGTGGATACAGTTGGATTCTCAGTTGTTATTGATGATCCAGAAGACGATTTCTGTGTGGATAAAGTTGGATTCTCAGTTGTTATTGATGATCCAGAAGACGATTTCTGTGTGGATAAAGTTGGATTCTCAGTCGTTATTGATGATCCAGAAGACGATTTCTGTGTGGATATAGTTGGATTCTCAGTTGTTATTGATGATCCAGAAGACGATTTCTGTGTGGATAAAGTTGGATTCTCAGTTGTTATTGATGATCCAGAAGACGATTTCTGTGTGGATAAAGTTGGATTCTCAGTTGTTATTGATGATCCAGAAGACGATTTCTGTGTGGATACAGTTGGATTCTCAGTTGTGATTGATGATCCAGAAGACGATTTCTGTGTGGATACAGTTGGATTCTCAGTTGTTATTGATGATCCAGAAGACGATTTCTGTGTGGATACAGTTGGATTCTCAGTCGTTATTGATGATCCAGAAGACGATTTCTGTGTGGATACAGTTGGATTCTCAGTTGTTATTGATGATCCAGAAGACGATTTCTGTGTGGATACAGTTGGATTCTCAGTTGTGATTGATGATCCAGAAGACGATTTCTGTGTGGATACAGTTGGATTCTCAGTCGTTATTGATGATCCAGAAGACGATTTCTGTGTGGATAAAGTTGGATTCTCAGTCGTTATTGATGATCCAGAAGACGATTTCTGTGTGGATACAGTAGGATTCTCAGTTGTTATTGATGATCCAGAAGACGATTTCTGTGTGGATACAGTTGGATTCTCAGTCGTTATTGATGATCTAGATTGAGATGAGGAATGACTTGGCGAAGTTGCTGTGTTTCCTCCAGATTGAGATGAGGAATGACTCAGCGAAGTTGCTGTGTTTCCTCCAGATTGAGATGAGGAATGACTCAGCGAAGTTGCTGTGTTTCCTCCAGATTGAGATGAGGAATGACTTGGCGACGTGGCTGTGTTTCCTCCAGATTGAGATGAAGAATGACTTGGCGACGTGGCTGTTTTCTGTGACGTTGTTGTAGTTGATTGCGTCTTAGTAGTTTTCCGACACGTTTTGCATTCGATTCCAGGATCACCTTTCAGTCCCTTCTCACCACCGTTTCCATTTTCTCCTTTTTTGCCTTTTTCGCCTGATACTCCTTGTGTACCTCTCACTCCTTTCCCACCATTTTTTCCCTTTTCTCCTATAAACCCTTTCGTTCCTTTCGAACCTTTTTGTCCTTTTTGATAAGACATCCCTTCATTTCCTTTGTCGCCCATCGACCCTTTCAGTCCTTTTTCTCCTTTGTTGCCGTCCGTACCTGTGTCACCTCCGATGCCTTTCGATCCAGCAGTTCCGGGGTCTCCTCTGTCACCATTCGAGCCTTTCACACCTGTGGTACCTTTTTCACCAGCAGCTCCTGGAGTTCCGCTATTGCCATTGTTTCCTTTCTTTCCTTGTTCTCCATTACTTCCTTTGACACCATTATCTCCTTTTACTCCTTTTTCACCTTCTCCTCCTTTTATTCCTTGTTGACCTTTTATGCCTTTCAATCCATCTCTCCCGTTTTTTCCTGATATTCCATCAACTCCTTTTGATCCTGTGTTTCCTTTGTCTCCCTGACCTCCTTTATCTCCAGCGCTTCCACGATTTCCGCCCAATCCGGGATCTCCTTTGTCTCCTTTTCGACCTTTCTTCCCTTGCTTTCCTTTATGTCCTGGTGGTCCCGGAGGTCCTGGAACAGGTCCTGAAAAAAACAATAAAATTACCCATCTAACTGTTAGATTTTTTTTCTCACCATAATCTTCTTTGTCGTCGTCTTCATAACTCTCATATTCTTCTATCGAAGTGGGATAATACTAAACATAAAACGGAAAATAGGTATAACAAGACTATACTTTTCTAACTCACCGCTTGATAAACCACATTCCGAATTTGTTGGGGTTGATTCGCTTGTTTTCCATATCCACTTATAATTGGAATACTGAATACAAAAACAACAAGTATGAGTTGTGGTTTCAGCATGGCTGCTCCCAGTCTTGTTGAAAAATGATAATAAATGTTTCAATGATTCTGTATTTATATATGTGGAAACGGTATTGAGAAAACATAGTTTGACGACATCAAAAATGTTGTGAAAAACGTGGAATATGTATTGATGCTGGCAAAAACCATTGAACATTGCACGTATTCTGATGTGAATCAATGACATAGAATTAAAAAATCATATACCATATTGGGAATTTCACAAGATTGAAAAAATGTTTGTCTTTGAATTTTTTTTTAGATATGTTAACTTCTAGACTCTTTGCAACCCTCCAATTTTTGTTTTTTAAGCTTCCAGATCAAATATCTGAGAAAGGTAACACAAAGTTTCATGGATTCCTATTAAAAAACCTACAAAGTTTCTAAACCCTTTTTTTCAACTTATTTGATTCACAATAATAGAAAGTGCCTCAACAAAAAGTGACATTGGCGTCTTCCAAATTTATCTCAGAAGATAACGTCAGTGGAGAGATTTTTCGAACATAATTAATTTCACCCGTTTCATTTTCGTCGATGCCAGTCCCTAGTGGGCAATTTTCAGCATGGGAGATAGTTTATCCGTTCCATTAGTCTCAAAAATATTTATTTTCAGTTAAAAAATTTATCACACACAAGTATTTTGATAGAGAGAAAAAAATTCTTCTTATGTCCAGAAATGTCTAGTAATATAACCAGATTTGTCATTTTTCTCGAATACATTTTTGAGATGTTGAACATTGTGAACGCGACAAAGCAATGGTAAGGAGTGTCGAAAGCACATAGAATATTACAAAGATTTTTCATACTGAGCAAGTTTTCTGATTTTTAGATTCTCGTTCGCTTTCTAAATTGGGAATAAAAAATTGAAATCAAACTTATATCGAGTGCATTATTCAACAAACAACAAACTTCTAAATTCATTTATTGAACAAAAATATATCAAACGTCTGAACAGTTCGTAGCATCATTTCCAGGTTGTCCTTGATTTCCTCTGTCTCCTTTATCACCTTTCGAACCATCTGGACCAGTATTTCCTTTCTCGCCAGAATCTCCTTTAGCCCCATCTTTACCAGTTGATCCACGATCTCCTTTTTGTCCAGCATCTCCTTTATCTCCCGGTGATCCGGCTTTCCCATCATCTCCCTTCTTTCCTTCATTTCCTTTTGGTCCAATATCTCCCTTGTCTCCAGTTTTTCCAATGGGTCCAATTGCTCCTTTGTCTCCAGTGTTCCCTTGGATTCCTTTCTCTCCTCGATCTCCTTTCGCTCCTGGATCTCCGTTCTTTCCAGCTTTTCCTTTGGGCCCGGCTGATCCATTATTACCTTTCTGTCCCATTGTTCCTGGATCTCCTTTCGTTCCACTATCACCTGGTGCTCCATTCGGTCCACGATCTCCTTTGTCTCCTTTTTTACCAGAATCTCCTTTAGTACCATCTTTTCCATCTTTGCCATCCTTGCCATTATTTCCAGCTTTTCCGTTTTCACCAATCGTTCCTTTCACACCTTGCGCACCTTTTGCCCCCTTCTGACCTTGCGCACCATTGTTACCTCGATCTCCTTTATCTCCACTGACACCATCGTCTCCCACACTCCCAGCCTTTCCTGGGGGCCCTGGTGGACCAGGAACATACACAACTGTAAAATATAAATTATTTCAGGACACTGGTATTGTGAAATTGCAGAAAGATGGCACTCTGTAAATTGAAAAACGAGAGAAATCAACCACATTCACACAATCTCCCATTCCTTCAGAAGCGAGCGTGGCGCGTCGCCTGCTGCCGTTTGAAAAAAACACAATCTTTTTGAGAGAGACATCAGAGTAAAGACGCACGCTACGCGCCACGCTCGCATCTGAAGGAATGGGAGATTTTGTGAATGTGGTTGATTTCTCTCGTTTTTCAATTTACAGAGTGCCATCTTTCTGCAATTTCACAATATACTAACTCACTTTCAACATCGTCTTCGTCATCGTCATAAATTGGCATTGGTGGAGGAAGAAACTGTGGTACAATTGCTTGTTGGTTATTTTGTGGTGGAGCAGGCGGATTCGCAGCTTGCCCGAAATTCGAAGCATATTGGCATTCGACCAACAAAATAGGAATGAATAGAAGAAATATTGAAACCATAGTTTGGGAAAATTAAACATTTTTTGTGAAATTTATACAATTTCAATGTTTTGTTTTTATTTGTATGTTTTGTTGTTATTGTTTATGACACGTATCAAGAAATGTTTTGTGGAAAAGAAAATGATCAGGGTTGATGGTTTTGAACGAAGGGTTAAAAAAAAGGGGTTTGAGAAAACTACAAGTTTGGAAATTATGAACATTTTGAATCGAATTTTCCCCCAGAAAAATTCTTAATTTTTGTGGACAAAAATCCAACACTTTCAGAAAAATTAGCACTTTCCGGAAAATGCTTTAAAAATGTTTAAGAAACATCAATAACGATGACTGTGATTGTTTTTTCAATAATTTTTCGAACTTCAAAGAAAATCAATCCCTTCAAATGACCCCTATTTTCATTTCGTTAAACTGAAGTTCATCACCTAAATACCCACTCTTCGAACTCTCAAAAAATAAAACTATCATTTTCGACAAAAAATTCGGAATAAAAAGAGAAAAAATTATTTTTGAATTCAAAATTTATTTATTTTTTGCCGCGTTCAATTCCTATTTGTCGTAATTGTGCGTCAAAGCGTATTTTTCTAAGCGCAGACATTCTTGTTTTATATCACTGTGGGTTTAGTTCGAGTATCAGAAAAAAGTCACCAACTTTTTCCTCAATACGAAAAAAAAATACTTCTCACTATGGTCGTCAAAACCGCATTAAGAAGTTGAAATTCACGGATAACAAAGTTATGGTCAATTCAAAAGCTAGCATGCTTGAATTATATCTCGAGGCACAAAAATGACGAAATGTATTTTTGTCAAAAAAAAACTGTTTTAATTTAAAAAAAAAATGCTTTTTTTTTGAAAGTGTAGATTTTTTACAGAAAAATGTAGAATTTTTTTTGGCAAGATCTGATTTTTTATGGACCCATGAGAAAAAATTGGGACCTCTATAATTCTGACGGACCCATGGGAAAAATTCGGAACCTCTTTTTTTCTGATGGACCCATATGAAAAATTCGGGACCCCTGTTTTTTTGGCGGACCTCTATTTTTTTTTCGAACATCTATTTTGGTACAGAGCCAGGACTTCCATGCTAAGAAGTTATCAAAATCAAGATCATGTAAATTTTAAGCTTGAAAATAATTGCTAGCACATCTAGAGAGAAATGTTTTTTGTCAGTTGGTTGTTTACTATTTTTCATACCAGTCAAAAAACTCCGATTCATTCTCATCTTCAATTTTTTGCTCGTTGTTGTATTTCTGCAATGGCACACATAGCTTTTGCTCTATTCTCTATTCACAAGACACAGAGTGAAACATTACAACCGAAATGCACGACAAAAAAGAAAAAGAGAAAGACGGATATCACAGATCCAGTTGTTCTCCTGCGCGGGCGATCAAAGAAATAGAATGCTTATCCGAGAGATCGCAGGCACTTTTGCTCTTTCTCTCATGTTTTTGTTGAGAAAATGAGAAAGAGAGTCAGAACGATTTTATATTTGTTTCAGAGGTTTTTTTTTGACGAATGTAGAAAGAAGACAGTTTTTTTGCTTTGTTTGATTTTTTTTGTAGTTGTACACGTAGGTTCAAAATATGTACAAATGAATGAGTAATAATCAAACTACAATGCTAGTACATAAAAGTTGGAAATTTTTTTTTTTTTTGCTATTCACTACAAAACCGCAATAAATTTTTGTATATCCTTTTTTTTAAATCTATGTTATCAAAAAATCATCCAAAAATTTATATAATTAAAAAAAAAAATTCTGAATATTTGGAATTTGAATTCCATTTTGTTTATACCCTGAAAAGTGTCCCAGTTTCTAATATCCCTAATAGTAACTATACAAACTCTTTGATAGTTTCAAAATTTATCTTCAACCGTTCCTCATCAACAATATTTACGTTTGTTTATTTTCTCCCTCGTTGCATTTTTCAAGAGCTTCTCTCTCGCCCTTCATTCTTCTGCTCACTCCGAGATAAATATTCAAATCTATTATTACACAACTAATTTACCCATCCATATTTAGAACTTTTCATTTATGCGCTGCTGACCAAATTCTTTGAATAAAAAAAACCGAAATGCCGTTTAAACAACCGCTTGGCGAACGAGATGCCGCCAATCGGACAGCTCCAACATTTATAAGAGTAAGTATTCTATTTTTGAATTTTGAAATTGAAGAGGAGAAAATGGGTTTCAGCCTCTTGGTGATAAAAGAGCAGTGGTTGGTGAGACGATTATATTGGAATGCCAACTTGAAGGACATCCGGATCCAGCAGTCAAATGGCTTAAAGATGGTCATAATGTTTCACTTTGTCCGGATTACAGAGTGAGTTAACATGATCATCAAATTTGTACCAAAACCGTTGCCAAATGCAATAGTTTCAACCAAAAATTTTATATTAGAAAAAAAATCTTCAAAAAATGGGGGAAAACGTACAAATTTTTCTGTCATTGGGTGGCTTTTGAGTACATCTGAATTCGAAAATTCCTAGCTTCATTTCGAAATTGTAAAAAAAATAAATATCCCAGCGTGATTTTTCATACTTTATTAAGCACCCTAAAATAAGACCCGAATGTTGTTTTTGAACAGAGTTTTCACTTTCTCACAAACAATTTTTGAGGCTTAAACTCACGATTTTGGGATTTTTTTTGGCTAAAAACAAAGCAAATGTCAAAACATTAAGGGCACAGGACTCACAGACCTCTGGAGATAATAGTTTTACAATGTCTATATTTTAAAAAATTATAGTTTTTTAGAAATTTCGCCCCAAATTTTCTCCCTGGATCCTCAAAAATATTAAATATTTTCCAGATCGAAGAGAATGGTTTAACCCATCGTCTCATCATCCCTCAAGTTCAAGCTGCTGATAATGGAAGATTCACTGCCCAAGCCGCCAACTCAGCTGGTATCAAACAATCGACTTGTATCCTCATTGTTGGCCCGGCTCCAACCCCCGTCCCAGGCGCAAAATCGGCCGTCGCCTCTCCTGCTCCGCCACAAACACCAGTCGGCCCATCTGCTCCGATATTCCTCAAAGAACTTAGACATCAACCATTGAAACCAGGAGGTAGTGTGACATTTGAGGCTAGAGTTCTTGCAGTTCCGCAACCTACTATTGAATGGTTGAAAAATGGGAAACAATTGCAAAATTATAGGTAAGTTTATTAACATTCTAAATATTTTCAAAAAAAAAAAAAAACATAAATCTGCTCCAGAGCTCGATTAGAGCATGACAATCGATCTGGTATCGCATCATTGACAATTCCACAAATGTTCAATGATGATGTTGGCGAGTACACGATAAAGGCAAACAATGTGCACGGCGAAGCAATCAGTGTTGCACAATTGCTACCACGTGAACAATATGATCGATGGTTTGCCAATGAACAAACGAGATTAACGAAGGATCGAAAACAGGGAGTATTATCACAGACAATGAGACCGAGTAGTGTGGCACAGAAACAAATGGTCAAACAGGGTTATGATACGGATCAAGGAAGTGTAGACTTGGTATGATTCAAAATTTTCTCATCATCAGATGTGTAACTTTTTGCAACAAGATTAGTCGTCGGCTCACTGTAGTTTCAATTTTCGCTTGTGAAAGTTATTCACTCATGTTATTTTGAGACTCAAACCAGATTTTGAAGCACTCGAACTCAAAAAATAAATAGTTGTATATATTTTTCAATATCAAATTTTTCTTGGACCTGACATAACTGATTCAATTGATTTGTTTTTGTTGTTGAAAAAATATCGATATCCAGAAACAAAATAATAACCGAGGGAAAGTGAATAAATGTTTTTCGAAGTTACTGGATTCGTAAATCTTGAATTCAAAAATTTGAGTAGAGTCAGGCAAAATTTTAGTTGAACCCGATTCGGAAGGAAAAAAAATTGGATCTGATTTTTCGAAACATATCGTTTTTTAGGAGCAGTGGTCTGTTCCAGGAACTTACCTCGTAACCTATAATCAAGCATATAAAAATATATATAATTTTTTTTACTTAGACTTTTTTATGAAACGTGTAATTACATCAGAATGTGGATAGTCAAACAAAAAGTAAGCCTATTACATTCTTACTATAGTTTTACTTTTCCTCCAAAACTGTTGAAATAAGTTGTTCGAATGTTATGATTTGCTAATTACTAGAGTATATGAACTTCCAAAAATTAATTCAGGTCAAGAAATCTATCTAAAATTCTATCGAGAGTTCATAAGACCTAGATTATCATTAGAACATATCAGACCGATATGACTAGTGAAACTTGGATTCAGCAGTGAATAGGTTTTTTCAGATTGTTTGACTATCTCATATCATTTTTCTGCTTCCAAAAAAGTGCTTTAGCTATTATAAGAAAACTTTGTTGCCACGTTTCAATGATAATACTTATTATTTCCAGCATTGGGCGATTTCCGAATCAGAAACTGAGCCAGAATTATCTGCTCTCGATGCCAAGGGTTCTCCAGGCACCAAACCTATCGTCAGAACACCCCTTCGAGGGCTTCGAATGACGGAAGGAACTGATGCTATACTTCAAGCCAATATTGTTGGAAATCCCAAACCCAGGGTACTCTTTCTTTTTCTTCAATTTACAAATTTCCAATCCAATCACTTTCAGATTCAATGGTTTTTCAATGGCAAACCATTCCAAGTTTCTGGTCCACGTGTTCAAATGACCTACAAAGGATCATTAGCTGTGTTGAAAATATCGATGATAACCCCCGACGAAGCGGGAGAATACACAATTGTTTCTGAAAATCGATTTGGAAAAGTGAGTTCGCGGGGCAACAATGAAAAAAAAGAGCAATGCACTTCAATAATTTTTTCGCCTGTCTCAAGAAAGCGCGCGAGCGGATTTGTTTGAAAAGTAGGAGGGATAAGATATGAGAGGCAAAGATGATAGTGTTCTTTTGTGCTTGAGAAAAAGTGAATGGGTTCGAACTACCACTTTTATTTTCGAAATTTCGGATTTTTTTGTTTCGATAATCGAGATATATTTCTGAGTTCACTTTTATCGTGATCTGTCTTTAGGGTCAAATACTGATGAATATTTTTTAATTCAATCGATTTAAAAAAAATTATTAACTCCAGTTTTAAAGTTTTACTATATCTTTCTCGAAACTAAATTTCACATTCCTTCCTCTTAGATTTTTCAAAAGTTTTAATTCAGATCTTCACCCGTCTTATCCTACAATAATTTGGATGAAAATGTTGTCAAAAACAATGTCAAACACGAGTTTGGGTTGGCCTGTTTTTTGAAAAACATTGAGTTCAATTAAAAACCCATGATGCGAATGGTTTCTGATTCGTACCACCTGAATCGAACCAGGCCCAATTTTCATTCAAATTATTCCCCTCATTCACGAAAAAGTGTTCTTAAAACTAGTCGAATACAAAAGATCCAACTCTTGGACCTGGTTGAGGAAATTTTTGGCAAGAAATTTCTGGTCCAGTCCCAAATTATTCTGTTTCCAAATGGGTGATTTTTTCTGAACTTTTCTTTTTTGTTATCTGTTTGAAATCGAGGATCCCTCTTTCAGTTCGTATTTTTTGTGCTGAAGCACGATCACGACTTGAATGATTTTATTCATGAGAATCATATAAAACACTATCTGAAACCCTGGTTTTAACAAGTTATATATTGAAGATCAAAAGATCATTTCCATCAATCATCTCACTTTTTTACCAATCCAATTTCAATTGTTTCGCAACTCACACTCACACAAAAAACCCCTATAAAATTGCGACAAAAAAAACGTCGCCGAGCGGGGGAAGAAGATAAACAGCACAAAAGCTCCCCCCTTCTGCTTGCAAAATATCTATTGCTATAGAATGGCGTCTATTAGTTGTTATCTTCTGTTTGTATGTGAGAAAAATTTAGCATTTTGTTTTTCATCAGCTTCAGATAATTGAAACATTACCTGGTCATGTTCGAAACTGAGAAATCTGTAATTTGAAGTTGGATCATAGGTCACTTAGGTGATTCACGATTATTCCTGCTCACTCAACATTTTTGAGCACTTTTGTAATGATGCGTAATTTTCACAAGTTGTCCAGTACTGTCATTTCTTTTTTACAAGACATATATATATAAGGCTTATTTCTGTGATTTCTGTGTTTCAAACAGTTGTCAATTGAGCTCGCAGTTTCATTTAATCAGTAAAAAACCTTCATTTGAACTAAGCTTCATGGACACATTTCTCCCACTTCATAGTTTTCAACACAGAAGAAAATTAAAGCGGACCAGAAAATCATTACTAATAAAAATTCTACTTCAGAAGCTTGCTGAATTTCTGAGATTTTTCGAATTGATACATGAGAGGTCCAGATCCGTTTTGGGAACACCCATTTTTGCTCCAAATGAGATGGTCCTTCAAAAACCATTCAAAAACTGCCGGAATGTAAAATTTTATGGGGTTTTGATAAATAATTTTTCATCTCCTACTCTCCCAACACTAGCCTTGATGATCAGAGCTCAACTTTTTTGTTTGATATCTCTTTTGTTTTTTATTCATTTCTCAAGTTGATTAATTGAACACTTTTGAGAAAAGTTAATGTTCCTTTGACAATTGTTTCAAAAACAATTTTCTTTCATATATCCCAACATCTGGAAGTTTTTACACCACTGACAATATGTTCATTTTTTGCAGGTCGAAAGTTCGGCACGCATAGAGGTTTATCCATTGAGCGTACCCGAAGATCGACAAAGAAGAGAAGCCGAAAAACGTCAGCTACAAGAACAACAACAAATTCGAGAACAACAAGAGGTATGGAAACGGGTACCTGATCCACTTTTTTATTGTTTTGTTTTATTTCACTTCTTGATGACCAGCAGTTGTTGTTTGTGACAAAAAAGTGTAATGGAGTTGGTAATTTAGCAAGCACAGCCTGAGATCTCTCTGCTTTTTTTTTGCTTGAAGCAAAACATATGGCTGGTTGGGCTGAACAAATCATATTGGTGTGAAAAACAATTCTTCAAATAGATGATGAAGATAAACCCACGCTGAAAACAAAAGATTAGTTTAAGAAGAAAAAAAAAATATTATTTGTTCCAGCGCGAACGACAGGCGCAATACGAGGCAACTCT
The DNA here is from genome assembly GCA_900536415.3 of Caenorhabditis sp. 38 MB-2015. Taxonomy (NCBI): domain Eukaryota; kingdom Metazoa; phylum Nematoda; class Chromadorea; order Rhabditida; family Rhabditidae; genus Caenorhabditis; species Caenorhabditis quiockensis. Next base: position 11,393 of record LR549862.1, read on the forward strand.
CGTACGTGAGAGGCAGGAGCGGGCCTCAAAAGAAGCTGAAAATCGGCGAATCAAGGAGGTGAGTTCGACTATATAATATAAATTAAATTAATCGAAAACCTCTGTAAAATAGAAAATCTTGATAGGGCTTTAGAACCCTCGAAAAATTTTAGGTTCTTATTTTTGAATTCCTGCTTTGAATCGCTTTTGGTGTAAAAGCTTATTGAACCCTGTTTTTAAGCCCATTTTAAATTTATTATAGAAACAAGGAAAAAGATGAACTGAAGTAGATTTTGATATTTCTTCATCCATGAGATGAGTCATAAACTGGGTCTGATTTCCTGAGCAGGACCCAGAACTGTGGTTTTCTGAAAGAGAAAAAGTTCCTTGAAGTGGACTCTATCCGACAAACTTACTTGGACCTATTTCAAAAAAAAAAAAAATACGTTGCTGAATAGCATCTTCAAAAATATGGAAACATCCGATCAACGAACTTTGAAACCTTCTATTTACCTTCAAGTGGGCGGTTTTGAACTTGATACGTGTTTTTTCAAACTTTTCTTATTTTTCTAGGAGCAAGATCGTCTTCGAGCACTTTTCGAACGCGAAAAAGCCGAACGAGAACGATTAGAAGAAGAACGACGATTGCTTGAGCAAGAAAAGCTATTGAGGCAGCAGCAGCAACAACAGCTTTTCGAGCAACAGCGACAACAAGAAGAACAACTTCGTCGTCTTCAAGAGCAGCAACGTGAGAGTCAGCAGCAGCAGCAACAGCAGCAGTTCTCACAACATCAACAACAACACCATCAACATCAAAATCAGCAGCAGCAGCAGCAGCAACAACATCAGAACTGGCAAGATCTTATCAGTCGACCACAATATTATCAAGAAGAACCACATTACGCGCAAATAAGACACGCGCCATCACATCAGCAGCTATACGAACAACATCGGAGACAACAACAACAACCACATCAACATCAACGGTATCATCAAAGAGAGCAGCAACTCTTTGAGCCAAGTACTAACTTTCATCACTTTAATCAGTATCAGCAGCATATTCACGAACAACATCAAACAATGCCAGTATTTAGACCAATGGTTCAAAACCAGGCAAATGGCGGAGTCAAAGCAGCAAATGGCTCAGCTAAAACTGGAAATGGAACCACTTCAAACCAACAACAACAACATCGAGGGCACGAACATGGAGCAGCACTTGTCGCAGCCCGTCCACCACAAGTTCTAGTTCATCCACAGTCTGTCGCAGCAAAGGCTTGGGAAACTGTCACATTCAGCGCCAAAGTGGTCGGACATCCAACACCATCACTGTCATGGCAAAAAGCCGATGGAACAGTGATTGAGAATGGAGGAAAATGGAAGATCGAATCGGCTTCGGATGGAAGTGGGAAGTTGATTATTGAGAAAGTGGATGCGCATGATGCAGATATGTACATGTTGGTGGCGAGAAATGAAGGAGGTTCAGTTCAGAGCAGGTTCTCACTGAATGTTCTACGTAAGTTAATTTTTGAAACAAACGGATGAGGGGGCTGATTCCGCCTATTTAAAAAAAAAAGCTTGAAATTCTCTTTGAATCGGACATCAGAACAGGAAAAGCTTCAACAAAAAATTTAAACTTTAACGGATGTTTGAAAATTTATTAATCTAAATAAACATAACAAGTATTTTTTACACTTAAATAGTACCTCCTGAACCGGATCAAGAATATGTAAATGTATCTGACCAAAAAAAAACTTCATTATCCTTTCAGGGACCGAAAAACCAAAAATGTTACCTGAAACGTACCTGGTCCTATTTTTTGGACAATTTCATTTTTTGGACAAGGAAACTTTCCAATTTCTGACACGTTTCAAGAGGATTTTTTTTCAACCCAGTTTTTCGAATCTGTTTAAGGGTTTTCGCCGATTTCTAAATTTAGGTTATTTTCAAACAATTTTTAGCTGCTCGGGTATTATTCAAGAACCATAGATTTGATCTCTTATTTATTGGATCTTGTCCAAGCGACCATTTTTTTAAATTTAATTTTTTTCAGAAGCCAAGTCACCAGAAGCACCAGAATTCACCGGAAAATTCCAGTCCACCACTCTCTATGATGGAGATTCAGTCAAGCTTTATTGTAAAGCAGCAGGTGAAGCTGTGGCTTTCAAATGGTTCAAGGACAACGAACAAATCTCATCGGGTGGAAAATACAAGTAAGTTAACATTTTCACTAAAGAACTGTTCTGAAAATCAATAAAACTATTTCAAGCATCGAGGCCAAAGGCAATGAAACCACTCTTTCAATCAATAATGCGACTTTGGCTGAAGGCGGATGGTATCGATGTGATGCATCGAACAAGCATGGAACTACAACACTAAAGGGTAGAGTTGTAGTTCAATCGAGGCAGAAGTTCAATGGTCCGGCTCATCGGGAGATGATCACTTTGAGAAAGGTGGACAAGATCGAGAGATCGAGAACACCTGTGAATCAATTGCAAGATCTCTCAGCGTCAAAGGCGCCACCGAAATTCGAGTCAAAACTTCAGTCACAACAATTGATTGAAGGACAAACTGTTCGATTAGAAGTCAAGTATACACCAGTAGATGATCCGAATTTGCGAATTGCTTGGCTTCAAAACGGAAAAGCTATTCTTGCCTCATCCCGAATTCAAACAACAACCGAATTTGGAATTTCCACCTTAGAAATCAGTCCAGTCACCGCTTTCGATCAAGGTGAATACACTGTAGTAGCTGTTAATCCATTGGGTGAAGATCGTATCTCAACAAACATTGCCGTTATTGGACACGGGTCATCATATCAAGCAACTTCATCATCTAATAACTTTGGAACAACTTATCAATCTCGGGTTCAACAAGCACCAGCTGGTATTCATATCGATCTTCCCAATTTCCAATCTGATTTGAGAAGTCAGGAATTGTTTGAAGGACAATTGATTCATCTTGAAGTCAAATTGACACCTGTGAATGATCCGACACTTCAAGTTGTTTGGTATTTGAATGGAAGAGAATTGATGAAAAATGATCGAGTACATCAGAATTTTGTCAATGGATTCGCCACTTTAGATATCGCTGATGCTCGAAAAGAAGATAGTGGATATTATACAGCTAGAGCTATTAACAAATTAGGAGAAGCCGAAAATCAAGCAACTATCATCATCCATCGTAAGTCATCAATTAAAGAATATTTTGAAAGATGATTTTTTTCAGCAAAAGTTGAACTTCATCAATTCGAACAAAATCGTCAACTTGACGTTGATGATGTTCGCGAAATTCAATATAGTAACTCATCGGTGGATTTAACTCCCAAATTCTTATCACAATTGAAACCTTTCCATTGTGAGCAAGAACTTGGTAGATCAATATTCGAGGCCAGAATCCAACCAATTAATGATCCATCACTTCGTGTTTCATGGTTGAAAGACGGTCAACCCCTTCCAAATGCGAATCGAATTCAAATTTTCCAAAACTTTGGGGTTGTTTCTCTTTCTTTACATCCAACATATCCAGAAGATAATGGAGTATACACCTGTGTTTTGTTTAATGCTCATGGACAAGCTCAAAGTTCAGCTGAATTAACAACTACTTGGGTAGAAAGTCTTCAACTCGACTCAAAACATGCAGATAGTCTCCCTATTATTGGATATTTGGACTCACATCAAATCCATATCGGACCACAATCAGTTGAAAGACCAGAAGAGTTCAACTCTCTCGAACCTCCAAAGTTTGCAAGAGAATTGGCGACAAAGATCGAGGTTATGGAGAATGATCCAGTTCATTTTGAAGCTAGAATTCAACCGGCTAGTGATGTGAAAATGACAGTAGAATGGTATCATAATGGAAAGCCATTGCCAGCGGCTCATCGATTTAGACCAATGTTCGATTTCGGATATGTGGCATTGGATTTACTCTACGCATATCCAGAAGATTCCGGAATTTATACATTAGTCGCAAGGTGAGTTTTTTGAACTTGGAAAAACAAATATTTTCTTATCCTGTAGTTTTATGCTCAGTTCGGCGTTTCTCTTCGAAAACCTGTTTTAATTAAATTACACGTCAAGCACTATAGGCAAAACTTGATTGGTAAAAGAAAAATCTCGTATTCCAAAAATAAAATAAAAATTTGGCCCTACAAAATCGATTTCTGTCCGATTCACGAACTATACTGAAAAATAACAAAATATCTAACAGTTTTATATTTTTGAAATTTCAGAAACGAGTTGGGTGAAGCTCAAAGCAATGTCGAACTCCTTGTTGGAAGTGAGAAAACCCTTTATCTGGAACCAAATCATCCAGAAGGATTGGAACGAATCAAGGTAAGTTATATTTTTATTGATCAAACACAAACATTATAATTACACCCAGTCGGGCAGCATTTCTTTCCCTTACAATCTCTATCCGTTGAGCACCAGCTGATTGGTGTGAAAACCTTGCAACGGTATCCAAGTTGAGCGGGTGTTGGGCAGGTTCCGGGTGGTGGGTGGCAGCAACGGGTAGTTTGATAGTCTAGGCATACTGTTCCCGATGCGCATTTGTCTGATTTCACGCATGATGATGAGAGGAACTTTACACGGCAAACAGGGAGACCAACTGAAAAGAAAGGGAGACCAACTGGAAAGAAATTTTTGAAGAAATTATATAACTCACTTTCGAAGGATTGAACCCGTTTGTCAGCTTGGAAATCATCTCTTAGGGGTACTGCTACTTCTTCAGGTATCATATCCTCCTCACTTTCTTCCATACATTCCTCTCTTTCAACCCCAAGAATTCTCCAATAATCACAAAGTGGAATAAACTTCGGTTTTTGAGTAGTAGCCGGAGCCTCTTGGTAATAATATACTGGATCATCCGTGTATGGTAGCTTGATCCGGAAGAACAATGCAAGTTTGAAAAAGCAACAGAGAATCAAAATATCGCGCAGCATAGTCACAAATAAAATGTATAATAATGATGATAATAAGGCGATAGATTCGAATAATTATTTATTTGTATGGGAAAAGGGTGTTATTATTTACCTTCTTGGTCTCTGAGTTGAGTTTATTTACATTTCCCACCAACTTGAAAATCAAAACAAAAGTATACTAATTATAGGAACTCGAAGTAGATCGTCGTCAAGGAATCGCTGAAATCGAAGATCGAACATGCGATTCAGCTCCAAAGTTTTTGAATGATCTTCCGGATTTGACATTGAATGAACACGAAAACATCCATCTTGACCTGAGAGTCACACCGATTAATGATCCAACAATGGTTATTGAATGGTTTGTTAATGGAAGACCAATTCTGACCGGAAGTCGAGTCAAAACATTGAACGAGTTCGGATTTATTGCATTGGATATTAAAGGAGCAATCTCAGAAGATACTGGATGTTATTCTGTGAGAGTTTCGAATTTGTTGGGAGAAGCAATCAGACAGTGTCAGATCAATGTTTTGGGTAAGATTTTTTTGACTAATGATTCTGGAAGATATAAAGGTTCTAATATTGAAAAACGGTGCAATAATTTTTTTTTTTTTGAAAATCAAAAGTTTGATTAATCTGAAATATAGATTTTTTTAAAATAATTTTTTCGTTCCATTAAAGATGAACTACCTTAAGATCTAATAATAGATTTCATTTTCCGAATTCCAATAGTTAGGTGCCAAAAAATTTCCCGTAAAAAAGTATCATAGGAATTTATTCATATCCGGTCCCTTTTTCAAACCTGGGACCATAATATTAATCTGGAGCACTCATATATTTTTTGTCTATGAATCACTCAAAAAAAAAAAATGTTTTCTTCAGCATCTGGTCAAATTCTGGCTGACACACAACACGAGGAATCTCTTGGAAAAATAAATTACCTCGAAAACCTCAACAAGTATGGAAGAGTTGAAGTCGAGGAAAGAGGTCCAGATGGTCCACCAGTGTTCACAGTTCAACTTCAATCAGGTGTTGCTGATGTTGAAGAAGGCGAGCCAATTCACTTGGAATGTCAAGTCAATCCAATCAATGACAATAGTTTAAAAGTCACCTGGCTTCGAGATGGACATCCAATCCCACATGGTCATCGATTCCGAACATTCTATGATTTCGGTTTTGTGTCTCTTGATATTCTTGGATTCTATGCGCAAGACTCTGGAACCTACACTTGCCACGCCCAAAATGCTCTCGGTCAAGCTGAAACGTCCACAGGAATTCGATGCGCACGTAAGTTTTTTTTTGAAACTGCTCGCTTGCTCACTCTTCTTGTAATTAAATATGTACAACACACAATTTTTCGTTGAGTTTACACAATTTTTGCGCCGGCATTCTTCCCCTCCCGCGCACATTTTCTTTTTATTGTTGAACTTAGAGCTTATTTTTTTACTCATCGGAGTGTACTCAACTTCATTCTCTTTGCTGCTCAATAATTAGTGTGAGAAAATGAATAGAAATGTATTTGGAATGAGCTATGGGAGTGCTAAACCTCCAGAATTTTACGGGCGGAGACCGGTTGGCGCAAAAAGCAGTAGTATTTCAAGTATGGGTTTACTAAACTTGCCAAATTCAGCAAAAGATGCCATCTTGGGAGCAGTTCAACATCCAAGAAGTTATGCGAGAATTCAAGAAATCGAAGCACCAAAACCACCACCACAAGAGGTCCCAGATCTTCCACAACAGGTCAGTAATTATCAATTAATTTTTCAGAACAACTAATAATTCTTTTCAGCCACCAGCGTTTGTGAAAAACCTTGGACCAGCTATCCAATGTATGGAGAGTGATAATGTATATCTAGAGGCTCAAGTCACCCCAACAGATGACAATACGCTAACGGTAAGTATCAGAAATCTAAATATCTAGTATATAAATCAAAATTTTTTTAGTATGAATGGTTAGTCAATGGTCAACCATTGATGAAAGCTCATCGATTCGTATTATCTCAAGACTTTGGATACATTGCCCTCAACATTCTTTATGTATACCCAGAAGACAATGGAACATATACATTGGTTGTTCGCAATGCAGCTGGACAAGCTGAATCATCTGTAGATATCAATTGTGGATATGTAGGAGGCAATTTCACTGATTCATTCCATCCAAACTCACTCAACCGAATTGCGGAGCTTGAGGCACCAATTCGTAGAGCATCGGCTGAGCCAGAAAGAGAGAAGGAGGTTCCACAAATTGTCAAGGGACTTCCAGCTTCGATTGATTCGGTTCATGAGTCGCAGACATTGCATTTGGAAGCACAAGTATCACCGATTGATGATAACACTCTTCGGGTAAGTATAACGGATGACATTATGACCAAATAGTCTGCGATACTGGCCTCTTTTTTTACCGAAACAAATCTGCCTGACTTATTGTTAGTCTACTGTTCAAAAATCATATTTTTTTCTGAAGTTTTAAAAAATAAAGATTTAAAAAAAGTTTTGAACTTTTTAATTGAAAAAAAAAAGTTTTTGTCCTTTTTTTTTTCGAAAAAAAACTAACGCTTTCTGTTTCATAGTGAGAGGGCGTTTAGACGCCCTGAAACGGCCTATGTTTGACTACCGGAATGGTTCTAGGGCCCGACTGGATTTCCAGGTATTTTTTACGAAACGAAAAACTAGGGCTTTTTTAATATAAGAATATTAGAAAATTTTTTTCACGTTTTATCTTTTGAATAAATTTTCTGTTTTTCGAAAGATATGGCGTTGTTCCATTATGAAAAAATTCGAAATTGTTTTGTTTGTTTTCGAGAAAAGCCTGTCCCGAACCGATATGGTCCAATTTTAACTTTCGTTTTTTCAGTTTGAATGGTTGTTCAATGGACATCCACTCAAGGCTTCCAGTCGTTATCGTGTTCTCAATGATTTCGGATTTGTCAGTCTTGATATTGACTACGTCATCGCTGAAGATAGTGGAAAATACACTCTTGTCGCTTATAACCAAGCCGGAAAAGCAGAAACATCCACTGAATTCCAAGTCGAACGTCTCAAATCCATTTTATCTGACACAGCACATCCAGAATCACTTCGTAGAATTCGAGAAATGGAACAACTTCAACCAGCCAAGCCATCAGATGAGGATGCTCCATTGCAACCACCTGTGTTCACTCAGCAATTGACTGGACCAACAGAGCCATTGAAGGAGGGACAATCTGTTCATATGGATTGTGTTGTTCAACCGATTAATGATCCAACATTGAGAATTGAATGGTTCCATGATGGAAGACCATTGATGTTTGGATCGAGAATCAGAACTATTCATGATTTCGGATATGTTGGTTTGGAATTCTTGCATATTCATCCAGAAGATACCGGAACTTACACTTGTAAAGCTACGAATATCATCGGAGAAGCTACAACTGATATTCAATTAGTTTGCAATGCCAGAAGAAACATCTACCTTGATACTCATCATGAATCCTCTTGGCAGAAGATTCAAGAAATTGAGAACCGTGTGGATGAGCGTGAACCAACCCCAGAAGTTCAATTCCAACCTCCAACCTTCACTGAAGTTCTTACCGATAAGACCGATGCCGTTGAAGGACAATCAATTCGTCTTGAATGTCGTCTTATTCCAATCAATGATCCAACAATGCGCGTCACTTGGACAAGAAATGGACAACCTTTGCCAGAAGCATCCAGATTCATGCCAGCCAGAAACTTCGATTATGTCAATTTGGACATTCTCGCATTATATGGTGAAGATTCTGGTGTTTACACTTGTAAGGCTGTCTCAGCCTTTGGCGAAGCTGCTACTTCTTGCACTGTCAAATGCGCAGCTACAAATGCTCTTCTTCTTGATACAATGCATGAGAAGTCATGGAATCGTGTGCAAGAAATTGAGAATCGCGAAAAATTGGAAAGAGTTTATGATGAACCCGAGAAGATTGCTCCAAGATTCACAGTTCCACTCAATCAACCAGCCGGAGAGTTGCACGAAGGAGTTCCAATCCATTTGGAATGTCAAGTTGAGCCAACAAATGATAATCAATTGACTGTTCAATGGTATCATAATGGACAAGCTCTTGCAAATGGACATCGATTCAGAACAACATATGACTTTGGATACGCTGCTCTTGATATTCTCTACGCTTTCGCGCAAGATAGCGGGGAATGGAGTTGTGTAGCACGAAATAATGTTGGAGAAGCTCAAACTGTTACTTCATTCAATATTTCACCAAAAGGAACAATCTACACTGATACTCAACATCCAAATAGTTGGCAGAAGATTCAAGAGTTGGAAGCTCCAAGAGCAGCAGCTCCAGAACAACCAGACGCTGATCATGATGCTCCACAATTCATTGAACCTTTGGAGAATTTGGAAAGAATTGAATTCCAACCAGCTCATTTTCACACCAAGGTCACACCACAAACAGATCCACATTTGAGAACTCAATGGTTCAAGGATGGACAACCACTTCAAAATAGTAATCGATTCAAGTTGACTTCGGATTTCGGATACATTGCATTGGATATTGCTCACACTGTTCCAGAAGATAGTGGAGTGTATTCGGTCAAGGCTAGCAATGCGAAGGGAGAAGCACAAGTTGATGGAACTCTTACTGTTCGTGGAAATGCTTCAATCATCGGAGATACACAACATGAACAATCATGGCAAAAGATCCAATTGATTGAGGCTCCAAGAGGACCTGGACAAGATGCACCGGATGTCAAGCATGGACCACCGAAGTTTGTCACCCAATTGCATAGCATCGAAGGAGTTGTTGAAGGTCAACCATCCCACTTCGAAGCTCAATTCATTCCATTCTCCGATCCAAAAACGTCCATTCAATGGTATCTCAATGGTCAACCATTGTCTGCTTCATCACGTCGTATTTTGAGAAACGACTTCGGTTTGGTTTCCTTGGATCTTCAATACACATTAGGCGAAGATGCTGGAGAATATTCTGTTGTTGTCAAGAATTCGGAAGGGGAAGATCGAACATCGGCTAACCTTTCATGCACAACAAGAGCAGCTATTCTTGGAGACACTCAACATGCTCAATCATGGCAGAAAATTCAAGAGATTGAAGCTCCAAGAGCAAAAAGAGCTGAGCCAGAAGGACCAGTATTCGAGAAGCCATCTTTCATCACAGCTCTTCAATCAGTTGGTGACTTGCCAGAAGGATCAGTCGCTTTGTTGGAAGCTCGTATCATTCCAGTTAATGATCCAAATCTCCGAGTTCAATGGTTCTATAATGATCAACCATTGATGGAGTCAAACTGGATCTCAACAAGCAATGACTTCGGATGTGTTTCACTTAGAATTGCTCCAGTTTATGCCAGACACTCTGGTGTATATTCTTGCAAAGCCTGGAACGATCATGGAAGTGCAGTTACTTCGGCTAATGTTGGAGTTCAAGGATCAGAAGGCCTTCTTCTCGACACAGCACATCCAGTTTCACTTCAAAAGATCAGAGAACTCGAAGCTCTTGACAAGAATGCTCGTTTGGAAGCACCAGAGAGAGAATATGAAAAACCCCAGTGGGTTCAAGGTTTCGAGAATCAAGATCAAGTTGGTGAAGGTCAATCAGTCACTCTTCATGGCCTCGTGGAACCATCTGGTGATCCAAATTTGAAGATCGAATGGTTGTTGAATGGAACACCATTGATCAATGCAAACAGATTCCGACAAGAATACGAATTCGGAAATGCTATTTTGACAATTGTTCATGTTCTCCCACACGATTCCGGAGTTTACACCTGCCGTGCTTACAATCAACAAGGTGAAGCATCAACATCCGCTACAGTCACCACTGCCGGTTTTGATAGAATCTTGTATGACTCTCAACATCCAGTTTCATGGCAAAGAATTCAAGAACTCGAAGCACCAAAACTCATCGAAGAAGTTGAAGAGGTCATTCAAAAAGAGAAACCACAATTCCTCACTCAATTGGAATCTGCTGAAAATGTTCCAGAAGGTGTTCCACTTCATCTCGAAGCCACCTTCCAACCAGCCAGAGATCCAGAACTCAAAGTCATCTGGCAAAAGAATGGACAACCATTGGGAGCATCACAATTGGTTCAAACTAAGCATGAACTCGGATGGGCAACATTGGATATCTCATCAGCAAATGAAGATCATAATGGTGTATACACTTTAACAATTTCGAATTCTGAAGGTGAAGCTGTTTCGACTGCATCGATTAGAATTGCTGGAACTGGTCCAATTATTGGGGACACTCGGCATGAAGAATCTTGGAAGAGAATCCAGATCCTCGAAGCTCCAAAAGAAGCAGATCCAGAAGCACCTGCTCCAGTATATGATCACCCAGCGATTACTACTCAAATTGAAGATAAGGAGTGTGCTGAAGGAGAACATATTCGATTCGAAGCACTTGTTACTCCAGTCAATGATCCAAGACTTCAAGTTCAATGGATTAGAAATGGAGTTCCACTTGCTCATGGATCGAAATACGCTATCCAACAAGACTTTGGAGTGTGCACTCTTGACATCGCCTATGCTTATCCAGAAGACCAAGGTATTTATCAATTGAGAATCTGGAATCCAGAAGGTGAAGCTGTGTCATCTGCAACATTGAAATGTCATGGTAAAGACGCAATCTTGGGAGATGTTCAACATCAAGAAAGTTGGAAGAGAATTCAAGAAATAGAAGCGCCAAAGCCAAAATTGGAGGAAGCCGATCCAGAACCAAAGGGACCACCGAGATTTGTTCAACAATTGGTATCACCAGGAGAATTGGTTGAGACTCAACCAGCTCACTTTGAAGCTACCATTGAGCCAGTTGATGATCCGACTTTGACAATCAGCTGGTTCTTGAATGGACAACCAATCTCCGCCTCATCGAGAGTTAAAATGATTAATGACTTTGGATGGGTTATCATGGATATCGGACAAACAGAGACTAGAGATTCTGGAGAATGGAAGTGTGTTGTGAAAAATGCAGCTGGTGAAGCATCATCCACCGCAACAATCAATGTGCAAGGAAAGGATGTTCTTTTGTTGGACTCTATCCAACCACAATCATTGAACCGTATTCGTGAAATCGAAGCTGGCAAACCAGTCGCGGCTCCTGCTCCAGATCGTGTTTTCGAAGCTCCAGCTATTGTCACACAACTTCAAGTTCAAGGAGCATTGGAGGAAGGTGGAAGTGCTCATTTGCAAACACAATTCACACCAGTCGCTGATCCTTCGATCAAGGTCGAATGGTTGAAAGATGGCAAACCAATCTTCCATTCAAATAGATACAAGATGGTTCATGACTTTGGGTTCGCTGTTTTGGATATTCTTCATTTGTTGAAACATGATGCTGGAGAATATACATTCAGGTTTGTTCTCATTCATCTAAATTATAATTATCTAAAATAATTTTCAGAGTATCAAATGCATCTGGAGAGGCTTCAACATCTGCCAACTTCACAGTTGCTGAGAGCAGTGGTCTCTTGCTCCATCCACAAAATGAGCAAAAAGCCAAGGCTGTTGAAGATTTGGAAACCAAACTTCATCGCAGACCAGAAGAGATTGAACAAGAAGTCAGAGAGGCTATCCCAGTGTTCATTGAGCCACTTTCTGCTCCAGTTGAGACTGAAGAAGGGGGTCGTGCTCACTTCACCGCGAGATACGAACCTGTTAATGACAATCAATTGCAAATCCAATGGTATCATGATGGACGTCCACTTCGCACTGGAAGTCGAATCAAGACAATCAACAGCTTCGGATATGTTGTTCTCGAAATATCTCCAACTTATCCAGAAGACAATGGAGAATACACTTGTCGTGCTATCAACCGAGTTGGCGAAGCTGTCACATCGACAAGATTGTCTTGTTCACCAAAAGAGGGAATTATCAGCAGCACCCAATTGCCAGAACGTATGGCTAATGCGGGTAAACGTATTGCTGAGATTGAAGCTCCTCGACCAGCTCAACCAGACAGGCCGGATGTTGACCATGGTGCACCGAAGTTCACATCAGGACTTGCTGGACCACCGGAGTTGCAAGAAGGACAACAAGCTCATTTGGAATGTCAAGTCACTCCAGTGGCTGATCCAAGATTGAAGATCGAATGGTTCCACAATGGACAACCAGTGAAACATTCTAACCGTATGAAGGTTATCCATGATTTTGGATTCGTTGTCATGCAATTGTCACCAGCTGAACCACAAGATTCTGGAACATGGACATGCCGCGCAACAAATGATCATGGATCGGATGAAGTTTCGACTGGAATCAAGGTTGTTGGAAACAGCGGAGTGTCGTATGAATGGCAAAGTCCTGCTCAAAGAAAGGAGAGAATCACAGAATTGGAAGATTGGATTCATCGACCAAAGGAGGAGCTCAACCTACCAGCTGCGGACTATCCAGCTCCATCATTCTCACAAGAACTCACTGATCTTGGACAACTCAATGAGGCTGATGCAACTGCATTTGTCTGTGTTTTGGAACCAATTGGTGATCCAACATTGAGAGTTCAATGGGAGCATAATGGCCATCCAATTCCTTATTCAAACAGAATCTCTTGTACAAACGAGTTCGGTGTTGCCACATTGTTGATCAAACATTTGATTGCTCAAGATGCTGGTGAATACAAATGTGTGGCCACTAATGCTAAAGGAACTGCTACATCCACTGGACACGTTGCTGTCGAATCAGCTACTTTGATCGATGTTCCACAAGTTATTCAACCATTGGTCGAAAGTGTTGAAAATACATTGGAAGGTGATTCAATTCACTTGGAATGCAGAGTCACACCAATCAATGATCCAAGACTCAAAGTTGAATGGAGAAAGAATGGACAACCATTATCTGATGCAAGCAGATTCAAACCACTCTTCGAATTTGGATTTGTTAGTCTTGATATCCTCTATGCCTATCCGGAAGATAACGGAGATTATGAACTCATTGCATATAACGATAAAGGAGAAGCCAAGACTCAGACAAAAATCACTGTTTCACCAAGACCATCACTCGACTACACATCTCAAACACATGGAAATCAACAAGATTCATTGGAGTCACACTTCAAACAACATTCTCAAGCTAAGCTCCAATTGACAGCTCAGGATATCTACAATGAGATTGATAAACGAGCTCCTGAGTTCAGAACTCAGTTGCAGAACATTGGAGTTCTTGAGGGAGAATTCTGTAGATTTGAAACCCAAGTTGCTCCAATCAACGATCCATATCTCAAAGTTGAATGGTACAAGGACAAGAAACCTGTTCTTCTTGGACATCGTTTCCGATCAACTCTCGATTTTGGCTTTGCTTGTCTCGATCTCCTTTACGCACTCCCAGATGACACCGGAGAGTATCACTGTGTTGCGACAAATAAGCATGGACAAACTATGATCAGCGCAAAATTGGCTTGTCAAGGAGCATCTCATGTGATAACTGACAGCCAAATGCCGCAAGGACTAAGAGTCAGCAATGTGAAGAAAGATAATAAGAATGTGTATTGGTCTGAGCAAGGAGGAGCCGCGCAACCAAAGCAAAAACAACCTCCACAATTCACTATTGCGGTGCGGAACTTGCAAGTCACTGAGAATCAACCTGCTAGATTTGAATGTGCTGTTACTGGATATCCGAGACCAAAGGTTACATGGTTTATCAATGGTAATCAAGCACTTCATGGACATCGTTATAAACTCAACTTTGATGGTCTTCATTATTTGACTGTTAGCAATACAAGAATCTCAGATGCTGGAGAAGTTGTGGCAATTGCAAGAAATAGTGAAGGAGAGTCTATCTCAACAGCTACGCTTGATATCTTCCAAAAAGACGATTTCCGTCAAGCTAAGCTCAAACCAACATCATTCAAGTCATCAGAAGAAATGAGACAACGAGAAATCAAATGGCAACGTGACACATTGGGATCTCTTGGAGACGCCTTCGAAGCTGCTCCAAAACCAGATGCCCAAAAACTGATGCACGTCGAAAGAGCTCGAAGCCCAATCGAACCACTCGAATCCGAAGAACTCATCCAAAAGTTCACTCGCCCACGCGATGATCAATTCTACGACAAATTGGCATATGTGGAGACACAGAAACCACAATACCGTGGAATGGAATTGGAATCGGTGAACTTGAAGGCAGGAAAGATCGAGAAATATCAACCACCAGTGGATGAGATGGAACGGGTGAACTTGAAGAATGTGCCAAGCAAAGATTCGAAAGAACAAGAATGGGAGAAGCCGGATTGGGCTCATGATGGAAATGCAAAACTCCAAGGAGCCAATGAGACCAAGTTCAAAAAGTTGCCAACTCCACCACCAGAGCTCGATGTGCCAGCTCGTGATCAAGTCAAACTCAAGATTGCCAAACCAACTAGAGCTAAAGATGTAAGTTTGATAATATTTGAGGTTCTTGAATCAAACGGGACCCAATTTTGATTGGATCCGATAATTTCTGAATCGGACCAAAAGTCATTCAAATTTCTCTGTACCACGCCTGATGTTTTCCTGAATCATGTTCAAAAATCAAACTCAATCGCATGAAAATTTTTCAAATCCGATTGGTGGAATCGTTTTAAGAAATTTTTGTAAAAAGTTCGCTCCGGTCCGGTTCAGTTGGTCTGATTCAAAAACATACATTTTTATCAGATAAACAACCTAAATTTATCTCAGATCGAGGCTGGTGAGCGAGTCAAACTCCAAGCCGAAAAGGCCAAGGTCAAACAAATCCAACAAAAACCCGAACAACCCAAAGAAGAAGCCCCAGTGCACAAAGAGCAAGTTCAACTCAAGGTAATACTAACGCTTATACTAACCAAACGCACAATTTTCCCTTCAACCCTTTCGCACATTTTTTAGCAACAACAATTGCCAAAAACTGGCGCCAAGGGAGATCATTTCGTTGTGGATCGTGAGAAGGATCTCAAAGAAACACCAGCTGTGGTGAAACCAGTCATCGAAGAGACCAGAATTAGCAATAAGGTGAGCCTGAGCACTAACTAACTGTCCGTTCTGTCCTCTCTTGTATCGCCTTGTCATGTTTTGTTTGCGCTTGGAGTGTATGTAGTTTGATGTATGTATGTATGTGTTTCCAGGTGCATGAATCCAGTGGTTCCAGCCATAGTATAAAATACCAAGCATATCGTGAGCATAAGGAATCAACTTCTTCTGATGTTTGTTGTTTTTTTTCTCATAGTTTGAAGATCAACTAATCTGTGTTTAGATGTATTTGAATGTTGAAACATCGGAGAGTTATTCGCATGTCGAAAAGTTTGAATACTCACCAAGAAGTCCACGTCGAGAAAGAATTATTGGTTTTCACATGATTCGGGCAGGATTTGACAATATTTTTCCATATGTGAACATCTTTATTTTCAGCCACAACCAACTAAGATTGGACAATCGAAACAAGCACCCCCATCAATTTCACAACAACTCAAACCACTTCAAGGAGAATTGGGCAAAGCTGCCAAGTTTACCATTGAATTCAGTGGAGCCGCCCCAATCAAGGTCACCTGGTTCAAGGATGGAAAAGAGATCAAGAGCACATTCAGATCTCAGGTTCGTTATTTTAAAAACAGCTTTTTAGCATCTATAATGTGCGATTTTTAGGTCACCACTACACCAAATGGTTCATCTTTGCATATTGGAAGATTGGAAAATTCGCATGCTGGAGAATACACTGTTCGATTGGAGAATGCTGCTGGAACTGTTGAATCTCTTGCAAATCTCACTGTCAGCCCACCAGTTTCGACTGGAAAGGCTCCTGACTTCAGTGCTAGATTGAATGACTTGAGAATCCAACAAAATGGACCTGCTGAGTTCTCTTGTCAAATTGCGGCTGATCCAAAACCAACTGTTCAATGGTTCAAGGATGGACAACCTCTTCCAAATGATGGAAGATTCACTTCCACAGAGGAGAATGGAACTTACAAGTTGAAATTCGCCAATATTATTTCGACTGATGTTGGAGTTTATGAGATCGTTGCTAAGAATACCGCTGGTGAAGCGAGATGCAAAGCCCGTCTCAATGTGAATCTCCAGAAGACCGGAAAAGGAGCTGAAGAAGGACCAAGATACGAGGCTCCACGATTCACAACACAGATTCAACCAATTGTTGTTGATGAAGGAAAAGGATCGCAATTCTCGGCGAAATATTCCGGATTCCCAGAACCAACTATTAGATGGTATCGTAATAATGAGCCAATCAAACATGCTGATGGTTATGAAGTCAGTCAATCAAAAGGTGAAGCGATTCTTAAAATCTCTGCTGCGAGAAGTGAAGATGTCGCTGAATACAAGGTTGAGGCTAGTAACCCTGCTGGAAAAGCATCAAGTGTTGCCAACTTGGTCCTAACACGTGAGTCCTATCATTCTCCTGGTCAATCATAATATTTTTTCTTTAGCAAGATCTGGCAGAATTGCCAAGTCAACAATTTCTCGAGGCGGTTCATCGTCAGCGATATCCGCTGACAAACCAGCCGCCGATTCTCCACATTTTATTGCCAAACTCAGCGATATTTCGGCTCGTCAAGGACATACTGTCAAGTTCAGCGCTGAAGTCGATGGAAATCCAGAACCAACTGTTCTCTGGCAATTCAAAGGAAAACCATTGAGCGCATCCAAGGATGTAAAGGTGAGTATTAACTACGCTGCGATTTTTGGAAGCTAATAAAATCCCTTATTCAGTTTTTCAAAACCGCGATCTTGAATAACCAAATTTCGCTGTCAAAGTTTACAATGGAAAAAAATTGAAAAATAAACAAAACCTCTAGGTGTCTTGCCTCTGGGGTGTTTTTTCATTTCGCGTATTTCTGAAATAACCATTTTGAAATCTTTACATTCAACTTCGTGTATTTGAAATTCTTTTGGGAATAACTGAATACTGGATATTGATCAGCATCTGACCTCCATTTTCACACAATACCCTTCTCAAGAAATAACTTCAAAATTTCAGATTTCGCGCGATGGAAAACGTGCAATTCTGGAATTAGCACGTGTGACTCCAGACAGCGCTGGTGAATATCAAATTGTGATTCGAAATGACAAAGGAGCTGCGACATCACAAGCTCGACTCACATTAAGTCAGTAATTGTTATCAAATATCCAGGAACAAGAACAAACTGCTGATACAGAAAAATAAAACCCAAAAAAAGCATGAACTTCTTCAAAACAAACCAAAAAATCCTTTTGAATGCCCCGGCAACCTATAACTCAATTCATTATTTCAATATAACCCTTTCTCCCGGAACGCACCCCCTCAAATCGATTTTTCAGGTCGATAACTTCTCAAACAATCAAACGAGTAAATCAACTGCCAATCAATCAACTATTACTTTTTTGTGCCTTTTTGTTTCTAGAACTGCTCATATTTTCTCCCCTTGTCCATCTTCAAATTCATTTTACTTCATTATGTGTTTCTGATCTGATAATGGTTGCTGCCCATTATTAGATCAATCACAAACAAAGAAAACTTATAGAGGATTGCTGCCCTCTGTGAGTTATTCAACCCAAGTAGATGATTTTCAGATGAGAGGGAAAATGAAAAAATGTTTTTTTGTATATAATCGTGGACCCTCTAGTCGCATTTATATTTTGATCTAGTCGCCTTTCCCATTCATTTCTGTTAATAATTATTATGATAATAATAAATAAGATGAAGTTGCATTTTTTTTTTTCATAAAACCGTTTTGCCATTGATATAAACTTATGGGATTTTAGAATCGGGTTATCAGAATGACATAAAACTTTAAAAAAAAAAGTATATATTTACTAATATGATTTCTAAAATTTTCCTGGACGCTCCCAGAAAAAAATTAAATTCCATAAAAATCTTCAAAAGTCAATCAAAACAAATACATACATTCATTTGTATTCATTCATAATAATGTTTCAGTTTTGTTTGTACATTTCTCTTTGTATTTGTGCTGGTGTTTTCCCTTTTGTCTCTGGAACATATTTCCATGTGAAAAATACAAAGAATGCCAATGCAATCGTGTACATAAAGAAAGCATATTGATCTATTAGATTCTGAAAAAAGTGTTATTATATATATATTTTTTTTCCATTTTGAAAAGAAGTCTTACATTAATTGGTAAAAATGTTAGACCAACAATCCAATTTGCTATCCAGTTAGTTGTTGCTGCTACCGATGATGCTTTGCTTCTCATTGATGATTCGAAGACTTCTGATGCAAAGAACCAGGGAATTGGGCCTGGTCCGAAAGCAAAAAAGCAGACGAATAAAAGGATAAATAGGATATTTGCATAGCTAGCCCATTCATATCCATGATTATTCAATGTCAGAGTTATGACAATGAAAATCGAACTAATACACATAGCCGAAAGTCCAAATATATGCAAAGGTTTTCTTCCAAATCTAGGATGATCAATCATGAATAAACAACACACCGTTGTCACAAGTTTAACACATCCTGAAAATGTTCATTTCACCTAACTTTGTTGTTTTTCGCCCCAAGATCTTACCAAAACTCAAAGTTGCATACAATGGCCAATTTCCAGTAAAACCATTGCGTTTGAAAATCAAAGTAGAGTAGAATGTTACACTTGAAATACCACTGAACTGTTGGCTCATCATCATACACATTGAGACAATCATTGGCCACAGATTTGGAGATTGGAATAAAATCATGAAACTGACGTCGACGTGCGGTTTTTTAGCTTCAATTATCATGTGATTGAGCTCGTCGTCGACATTTTCATGGCTTCGAAGTTTGACAAGAACACGACGCGCTGCGACGCTATCATGTTTATGGCTGATGAGAAATCTGAAAAAGGAATATTGTGAGAGTTGAGATATTGTTCACAAGAGTCATTCTGAAAAAAAAAGCTTTTTTGACATAAATAATTCTGTGCATTACTCTAAGTTTTCAATCTAAACACTTTTCGAAATCACGGGGTTGAAATTTGACAAAACAAATTGATTTTGTAAAATCAAATATTAAAATGTATAGTACATGTATATTGTTTTGTTGTTTTTCAAATCAGGTGGACAAAAACCTGTTTTTCTTCGTTTTGGTAATATTATTTAAAATAAGTCCATAAGAACCCAAAAATAACAAGGAAATAGGGGTTTTTGTTTCGCATTCATAATTTATGATCTTTTTCTCATCCTCCGTTCAATAAAACTAACTTTGGCGATTCGGTGCAACACAAAATGAGAATAGACTGCAAAATAGCTGGAATCGCAATGAACCCAAAAATCAATGGCCATCTTTCCGCAGTTCCAAAAATATATGGAAGTCCTAGTGCTTGTGAGAAGACGATTGCAATTGAAATATTCAATTGATGGAATGATCCACATTTTCCACGAAGATTCGATGGCGCCAACTCAGTGAGGTACATCGGCACAAGACCCGAAGTAACTCCACAATTCAATCCAACACAAAATCTTCCAAGAACTATAAGTGGGTAAAAATTGAATGGTTTTGAAGTGGCAAGAAGTCCAGCAGCCAGAAGTGCAATCACATTGTTATACAGGAGTGTAGCTCGTCTTCCAAACTGAAATTATACAACTACGTGACAATTTATAAATTCCTTGCTCACTTTATCTGCCAACATTCCTGCGAATAGGCTCCCTAACATTGCGCCAACTGAAAACATTGAAACAGCCACCGACCAAACAAAATCCGCATTATATCTTGATAAAACAGTCCCAAATAAAGTGAAATGTGAATACTTTATGAACTCAATAATTAGCTGAAATAAATCTCCTTTTAAAATAAAATGAAAAGATTCATCTATGTCTTACCGGTGCAGGCGCATTAATACATCCAATCTGAAATCCATCCTGAAATGATGCGATTGAAATTGTACTAATACAAAAGAATAAATAAGGAGTCAACCGTTCTTCTTTTTTCAACATTTGAATGAATGAATATTTCAATTGATCGATAGATTCAAATCTTTGAGATAGAAGATTATTGAAAAAGATAGTATTATGAAACTTGAAACTGTTTTAAGGGCAGTTATGATAAATGAACAATGATAATGATCAAATTATTACCATTGTTGCACTGTGTTGATATGCATATGTTTTTGAGAATGAAAAAAATAACCAAATTTTTTGAAAAAGTACATACAATGGCGAACCAAATAATATATTCTTTTATGCATTTGGGAAAAAAACAGGGCTTGACAATAATATAAATACATTTCAAAGTTGTCAAGTTAAAAATGAAATTGGAAATGAAAATATCAGAATCTTATGTAATTGATTTTTTTGTTGTTTCTGAATATACATTTTAGTGAATGTAGGTTTTAGAAATCAAACCACACATAACATTTTTTGACTTATATGTACGTGCAAAGTTTCCTAATTTATTTTTTCAAATAAGCCGTTCTCGAATAATAGATCGCTCGAGGATTGTACCAAAAAAATTCGCTCTTTCATTTAAGAGGTTTTTAACCCATCTTCAAGGCAACATGAATTCCAGATCTTTTTCAAATAATAGGATTTTTTACCTACTTTTCTGCATAGAATTTATGGTTGAAAAACTAGCAGCCTTCTCTTTATTCATTTTCAAAATGTTCTCATTGTCATAATGGTTTAAGAAGGTGCTGGATCCGATCTCAAAAGCGGAGCCAACATTTTTTCAAGAAGTTTTTGAATTGGGTTCGAAAATTAGACTTGATCACAAAAAAAGTATTTAAAACTCTCCCACATAACGTTTTTTTTGTGATTGAGCTTGATTTTTCGACCTGGTTGAACAAATTTTTTCCAATTCTGGTTCGGTTTGATATCTTGTTTCGGACCCGATTCAGAGACAATTTTACTTTCTTTTTTATTGGTCAAGTGAAGTTTTTCATTCGAATTTAGTATCGTTTTGAAATTATTCAGGTCCAATCCAAATTTTTTCTCAAAGGGGGGGTTAACGCAATGGGCAAGTTGATCTTATATGAAAGAGTACCTCCTGTACAACCCTGAAACATATGGGATTTTTGTTAGAAAAGTTTAGTTTTCGAGAAAATTTTGTTTCCAAATTTTTTAGCACGTAAGTTATACGTGGTCAGTTTCCAAAATATTCCAAAATCCACGTATAGCTTCATGATACGTGGTCATGAAATTTGGAAATTTTGTTCTGGGCGTTTCGGTGAAAAATCCATAGTGTTTCAGTACTATATGGAGTGTGCTCTTTCATTTAAGATCAACTTGCCCATTGCCTTTACCCCCCCCCCTTTAATCAAATAACCCATAACGTTTCTTATGTTTGATCATCGGAAAGAGAAAAATTAACTGATCAGCGAAACATCACTTTTTATGGGCAATAAAAAAATTAATGTGCTTAGGGAGGTTTGTGCGAACGGTACTGTAGGAGTCTCCATCATCTCACGTCATAGATCTCCTTTATTCGTTTCAATGAACATCCCTAAAGAACGTCCGAAGTTCACTTCCAAATTTTGGAAAATGAGAACGACGAAACCGGTATGAAAAATAGGACGAGAATTAGGTTTTTTTGCGGACCAAACCACTCAACAAGTTCCCTGAAATGGACCCATAAATCGGACCAAAACGGTGATTTTTTTTCAACGCATCTGGTTCAATGTTTTGTTTTTTAACAAAGCTCAGGAACTGAATAACTTTTCGAAATTTCGAGAGTTGTGTGTTCCGTTTTGATCCAATTTTCCTACTCGAAATGAAAACCTTCAAAAAAAAAAAAAAAAAATCAACTAGTGTCCGTTTTCTCTGATCGAACCAGTTTTATGTAACCTTTTCAGTCGACTGGCCCGCTTCAAGAACATCTTCGGGTATTGAACAATGGACCAAATCCAATTCATGTGATCCGTTTCAAGACTTTCCTATTTATATACCTGCTTATTGTTGGATTTTATGTCTTTTCCCAGCTCTTTTTTGCACTGTAATGGTATGATTTTCTAGAAAATGTGCAAATTATCATCATCGTGTTGTGTAGTGAAGTTTGATGTTTGTCGTGCACACATCCACGAAAAGAGAAAATTACTATTCCAAAATAAGTGTGTGCAATAGAGCGCACTTTCATCACCTGTTTTTTTTTTGTTCATTTCCTGAACATATGTTTTGTTTCACGCGGGTTTTAGGTGGAAAAAGGTTTCACCAAAGACTACAGTAACCATTTAAAACTGAAAATCGTGCACTAAAAATTAAAGTTCACAAAAATTAAGAATCAGAGGTTGATCAGTGTTCAAAAATCGATGCCTTTGTTAGTGAAAAAACAAAGGTTACACTTTTCGAGTTTCAACAAAACAAACAATAAGTTCCCAAATAGTTCTCTTTATTTACCTATCATTCAGACAACAGGCCACAAAAAAAAACATTTAGTAACTTTTCTGCTTTATAGTCTGATTCTTTTACAAATACTTAAAACCACGTGTCATCATCTTTTTCTTTCTCTTGATTTTTTATCATCAAACAAAAACTAACGAAAAAGTGATAACCATCATTTTTATTTATTTTTCTCAATGTTGTTACCATTTTCATTTGTGTTCATTGTTTTCCTCAATTTTTGCCATGCTGGTCCGATAATTGAAACAAATTATGGAAAAGTCGAAGGATTCAACATCCCTATAAAAAATGGCGGAGCTGAAGCTTATCTAGCTATTCCTTATGCTAAGCCACCTGTTGGAGATTTGAGATTTGAAAAACCGGAAAGTCCAGAGGCATTCGAAGATGTCTACCAAGCCACTCAGTTTAGAAACGATTGTTCGCCACATTATAGATTAGTCGCCCAATTTTCGTCATATTCTGGAGAAGATTGTTTGACATTGAATGTTATAAAACCAAAAACAGTGGTAAGTTTGAAATTTTTTGAACTTCCAAAAGAGACTGAAGAGGACAGAATCTGAATCGGGCGCTTACCTACTTTTAGGCCGAGATCGGCAGTTTTGACCCCCTGGTGAAGAATTAAAAAGTTAGGAGCACAAAAAATCGATTTTCTGATGTGAATTATAACAAAAAAATTTCAAAGGTGGCGACTGAAACAGACCACCTTAAGTAGACCGAATTCAAAAAAAGGTAGTGGAAATGGATGTTCTTGAAAATTACCATATTTCAGTATCGACCCAGATTTTACAAGTCGAATGATTTTGAGGCTTTTAGACCAAAAAAACTAGAACTTCTTTTCTACCTGAATCGGACTTAGCCCGAAAGATAAAGCATTGCCTGAAAAAAATACCGAAAAGCCGAAAAAGTTCACTGAAAATTATGGTACATCGGGCTCTTTGAAATGCAACATTTTTTTGCAACAGCTTTCGTAACCAAAAAAGCCAAGAACTTCCTTCCAGAAGGATCCCAAAAAATATAATACCTTTTCAGACCGAAAAACTTCCAGTTCTTGTTTGGATTCATGGTGGAGGTTATGCAATTGGTTCTGCCAGTCTTCACGACTTCAATTTCTTCGCCAAGAGATATACAACTCAAAACATGATTGTTGTCACTATCCAATACCGTCTCGGTTTTCTTGGTTTCTTTGCCAATGACAAGGTTTCAAACCTTGGATTATTTGATCAAGTCGCTGCTTTGAAGTATGTAAAAGAAAACATTGAACACTTTGGAGGAGATCCAGATCGAATTACTATTTGGGGATATAGTGCTGGTGGTGGAAGTGTGTCTCAATTGACTCTTAGTCCATATTCGAGAGGTTCCAAAGTTTTTTTTTCCAAATGTGATTCTTTATGTAGAAATGTTCAGACTTATATCAACATGCGATTATTATGTCTGGCGGTTCATTTGCGGGATGGGCTAATGGTGCCCTAACAAAACAACATTCTGCCGAATTCATGAAAGATGCTGGTTGTGATTCGATAGAATGTTTGAAAACGAAAGATCTCCATGACTTGTACAATGCTCAAGAGGTTTCTGGGCATAACACAGGAACATCGGACATATTGAAATGGAGTCCAGTTATTGATGGTGATTTCTTCCCAAGTCATCCATCGAAACTTGTTGACGAAGCGCCTGTTAAACCAACCCTAATCGGTCTAAGTGATAAGGAAGGAGCATATTTTAGTGAGTTTATTTGTTATATTTTTTGTAGTTTTTACAACCAGAATTTTCTGTATGAAAAAAACAAAAACGTTGTTGTTTCTATAGAGCTATAAAATATAATAGGCCACCTGAATTGGACTGAACCTGTTTTTTATCTTTTTTTTAATTCCAAAAGAATTAATTTCTGGAACCAAAATTCTCCAGGAAAAAATCGGACAAAAAAACATAGGAAGACCTACAGATTAAAAAAAAGTTTCTTCTAACTTTTGATTCCTTCATTCAATATGAAACCGTTTTTTTTGGTTGGTAGTAAAAACTATTTTTGTGATCGATCCATATTTTTTTGATCCGGTTCAGAATTTTTTTTTAAGAAGGGTCCGATTCGATGATTAGATCTGGACCAAATTCATTCAGCTTGTGAAAATAGCGGTTCACTTTTGACATTTTCATTTTAGACCTAATGAGAATTGGATTCGATCTATCAATAATAACAATTATTTTCTAGCTGTTGCTAACCAAGGAAGAGTTCTCAGCGACTTTGGATTGTCCATTCAAGATATTCAAAACTTCAATGAACAATTCGTTCTCGACACAATCAAAAACAAATATCTCTACAACAATCGACTTGGAGAACATGAAGAATATGTTTTCGAAACTTTGAAGAATCACTATCTTCACAAAAATCGTCCAGAAAAGCCAGAAACCACTTTCTTCCTCGACAAATATACCGAAATCTTCTCCGATGTCAGTTTCAATGTGCCACTTGTCCGCGAAATCAAAAAACGAGCCGAATCAAACAATCAAGTATACGCCTATCTATTTAACCATTATAGCGATGAAATCTGGAAGAAACACGTCCCAAAAGAAACACGTGGATCCCTTCATGTTAATGAATATCATTATCTATTTGATATGGCTGTGTTAGGAAAAATTAACTTCAAAAAGGATCCGGATCAAAGAGTTCGAAACGATTTTATAGATTTGGTTATCAGTTTTGCAAAAACGGGGTGAGTTTTAATTAATATAGTGATAAGAGAAGAATAGTGTTCCGATGATACTTTGGTCTATTTTATTCTAGGAAACCAGAAATCAAAGGAGTTGAATGGAACCCAGTTGCAAAGGGGGATGATATATCCTATTTGAATATTGGAACCGAAGGAAATACAATTAAGACAGGCCTTTTTGAAGAAGCTGCTCAACTTTGGAATGATCTCGCTAAAAAGACAAACTTTGATGTTGTAGATCCATCAGCATCCAAAGTTCATAATAGTTTAAAAAATGAACTTTGAAACTATATGTATATGTTTATAAATATAAAATGTTGTTTCTATGTATATCTCCCTGAAGGTGTCATATCCGTGTCCTATCGAATTATATACAAACACAAACATGGTTGGCAAGTGAGCAAATAATAAATCACAGACGGCATAATGACGGGTCCCCCGTCTTCTTCTTCTTCTCATTGTTCAATTATGCGGAAGTGTATTTGTGTTTATGTAGCGGGAGAAAAAAGAAGAAGAGGAGCGCAATCTCGTAATGTATACTATTACAAATATTTATGAGCATGTGTTTACATGATTGGCAACGCGCACACGTCAATTTGGAGACGCAATGAGCAAGAACTTGAGCACAAAAACTGTTTTTTTGTGTACTGGGAAAAAAGGGGTATTTTTTCAAAGATTGAGTTCAACATTCAAATGAGAACTTGTCCCGAATAAGATCTGGTCAAAAAAAAGATTCCTGGTTTGTTTTTTATGATCGGTTCCGTCTCGATCGTGTATTTTTGGGCAGCGTTTTTTGACGGACCAGGTACGATTCAGGCAGCAAGTTACAAAAAACGCCTTTTCTATGAAAAACTATTGTTTTCAAAACTATAAATGGGCCACTGCTTGCGCCCGATTCAAGAAAACCTAAACAGTCCTCGTCCGATTGTATGGGACCAAATGTGATGTAGGAAGTACGATTCTGGGACCATCATCCCATAGACCTTATAGATCTGAACAAAACAAAGAGTGTTCATTTGGAGCTATGTAACTTAAACCATATATGGGTCGGATTCGCTTTTTTCAATCAAATCTCGATAATAAAATTTCAAGGTATTGGGCGAAAACTGTAATTTTTCGGAGGGAAGAGTTTTTTCAAGTAGCAATGTTAAAGAGTAACCCAAAACCTGAAGCAGGCCACCTGAATCGGACTTATTCATATGAAAAACGGATCTGGAGTGGATGTTCCCAAAAAGAACTCGCCAGTTCTCTGAATCTGTACTGATCAGAAAAAAACAGGGCTGGTCCTATTTTGAATCAAAAGTAGGCAAAAACAGAACTTTTTGGAAAAAACCAAACACAAACAAATTTTCTCAAAGCTGAACTTTACTTTGAAATGTGTATTTTGTTTTGAAGATTGTTGCTTTTATTCATAGTTATCATGTTTTCGCAGGTTTGGCCGGTTTTCGGAACTCTAGGTTTGCTGATTCATTCTTGAACATCACAACGATCAATGTTAACGAGATGATCATTTTTCTTGCACTTCTCAACTCCATGTTTGTTTATTTTTCAGGGTCAAGCAATGTGCACAAAAAAAAGGGATGATTGAAACCAGTCCGTCTCTTTCTCATATCACAATCATAATCACCTTCAACCCTTATCTCCGTTGATAAACAAAAACAAACACAACGAAACCAGCTTAGCACACCCAAAAAACCCTCCTAATCCTTGTGATACACGAGCAGCTTACAACTGACTGCGCGAGAGCAAGCACACACAAACATATTCTTCCGGACTTTGCCGCGCGCGACTCGCTCGCTCATATTTGTCGGCTCTTGGGGGTGGTGCTTGTTCTGTGTTGGCATACCGCGCGGCGGTCACTTTCCTCAGTTCGCACACACTTTATCTCGACAGCCTATTCTCGAGATATTGATATATTTGCCACCACTCTTTTTCTTGTATAATACATTATGCGCCGATTTATTCTCATCTCCACATTTCTGGTAGGCTATAAGCTATAAGGCTATAAGCCAAGCATATCAAAAAAAGATAACAATTGTTTCAGATAGTGACAGTTCACGCAGGTATCGATATCTGCGAGTACTATAAACTTATTGGTAAACTCGCCGAGCATCCAGAGTGCGCGAAACAATTCCCAACACCGGCTCCGACTACAGAAGCCCCAAGAATTGGGTTCTGTTCAAGTTCAGCGGCTCTGATTCAATGCACAGCTGACCCACAAACATGTCCACTCTCTGGACAGGTTTGTATTCAATCAGATGGAAATAAATGTTGCCAAATTGTCACCGCAGGTAAGGGTATTCTTCTGGGCTAAAGCCAGTCCGATGTTGGCCTTCAATTGCTTTCGAGTCTTGATCCAAACTTTAGATTTCGAACATTTCTACTGTAGCATTTTTTTCTGATTTCTATTCACATAAGGGAGGGTTTTTTCAGGTTTATAGTCAGATCTCTGGAAAAAGAACTGAAATATGATTTTGAAAGGGTTCAAATTTTTCTCCGAAAATATTTCCCCTTATTTCCGATCAAACAATATACACATTTTCTTCATTTTTGAAAATCATACCGGACAGATTTTGTTTATCTTAGCCGCCATTGTCCTCCTATTAATTATAAAGTAAACAAAAATGTGTGAATCATGGCCATTGTCCACTTTGCAACATAAGAGTGGTTCCTGAAATCGGACCTCTTCCAGGCAGAAAAAATAGAGCTTGAACAGTAATTTTTGAAACGAGTCTTATTATCAAATGAGAAGGTCATGCATTATCTAACATCATAAATCACATTTTCAGGTATCCCGGCTTCGGAGATTAACAGTAAATCTGGCTCCTGTCCTCGTCCTTTGGGTATTTCAGTCTTTCAAGATACCACAATCGGTTGTTGGATGGACTCCAACTGCCCGGGAATTCAAAAATGTTGTGTCGAACCAAACCCGGTCACCAACTCAGCCACCCGAATCTGTCGTGATCCAGTCGGTATTGCTAGCACTAATCTGTGCTCCTTGCCTTTGGCCGTTGGCTCATGCACTGCTCCGGCTATTCGTTTCTACTATGACGCGTCGTCCGGAAGATGTAATCAATTCATGTTCAGTGGATGTGGTGGAAATGCTAACAACTTCCAATCTTTGGCTTCTTGTCAAGCAACTTGTGGACATAGTGGTGTGACTGGAACACCAGCTTGTCCGGCTGACGCTAATGCTGGATTGAATTGTCTTTTTGCTCATGCTGATGCGTGTAATAGTGATCGAGACTGTTTGGGAAGAGAAAATACGGTAAGGAAGAAGTATCATGTTAGACCCCTTCAACCTAGCAATTCTCTGGCAAAACATGAAAAGTACTTTTTGATATTTATAGGTTGTTTACCTACGTAGAAAAAAGTAATTTCCAAAAACTATATATTTTCTTTGCTGCACTTAGGAAAAACTAATTTCCTATGAACATTTTTAGCATATATGTATTTACTTTGAGGTACTGTACTCAACTAAATCAAAGATCCCGAAGAAAAGGGCTTGAAACAAATCATCTTTTCGATCTGGTCTCCTCAGATCCAATTCTCTCACTGTTTATCAGGTTTTTCATTTTTGAAAAATTTGTTCTATGAATTAGTATCACAAAAATAACGGAATCTGAATCAAACCTGATCCGATGGAAGTGGGGTCTGATGGAAGTGGATCTAACCAAATCTAGTAGAAGTTTTCTGAATTGGATCTAAGTTCTATATTCCAACTGTTGTTGTGGAAAAGTATAGGATTCACCAAACCAGGTCTGTTTCTGAAAATTCTGTGACGTTAGAATCCAGAAGACAGAACCGGGCTATCTCAATTTTACTTTTAAATTATCCTAAAAACGTTACACTTCTTGAGAACATTTTTTTTTGAGTTCCTGATAAGTTAACATGTGGTTCAAAAAACAAAAATCGTCTGAAACGGATTGGACCAAAAAAATCGGCCCAACCATAATTTCCTGACCAAACAAGAAAGAACGTGTCCTGAAACCTAGCAGGTCCAATCTTACGGTTCCTACAAGTTAAATACCCTAGCGAAGTACATAATTCTCAAAATGAAAAAAAAAATCAAATTTATATCTCTGAGAAAAATTGTCTAGTCAACTTCCGATAAAATTTGTTTGCCCTACTTTTCAGACTAGGTCCGATTCAGGATTAGCTGTTTTATTTTTTTATTCCATCCTTAGTTTACTTACTTAGTCAGCTTTTTTTTTGTTGCAAAATAAAATTAGGATATGTTGCGACCAAGTCAGAAGCATTTAGACATAATCACTTTCAGCAAAGAAACGCAACGTTTCCCTCAATATTTATATCTATATTTCGCTCGTTCTGCCAATCAAATCCAATTTGACACTCCACACAAACCACTCAATTACCACCGCAAAAAACTTCCCCCCATATAAACATGTTTTTTTCTTTGCAGGCTCAACCATCATGCTGTATGACTAGCTGTGGATACAAAATCTGCTATCAATACTAATTTCTCTTTTTTTTCGAATTTCATAATCATTATTTCACGCGCCACAGGTTTGCCTTGATTCATCAGAAAAGTGGGATATTTTTGATAGGTCCACTTTTCTTCGAATCAACCCAACACTTTTTTTCTCACATTCATATTTATTTTTGTTGATTTTTCGAAAAATTTGAAAATTCTGGATTTGGGTAAAATCGACAGCTCAGCTTGAAAGTTCAAATTTTCCGGTCAACATCCTCCCAGATGTATTTTAAGGTTAAGATTAATATTAATAAATATTTTTATCACATGAAAAAGTTGAAAAACTCCACGCGAAAATTGAATTACTGGAGCCGAAGCAGAAGCGCACATTTATCGAATCGTGTTTTTTTTTCTCTTCCAATATGGTTTTTCTAACACCTGAAAATTTTATGACTGAAAAAAGACAAAACAACAAAAATAACAAGAATACTACGAGTCAATTTCAGATTTTTTTTTCGACAAAAAAATGTCATTTTCTCTTTCCTTTTTTTTGCTCAATTTGGAATTGATCTCGGGACTTTTAAGAGGTCATTCAATTTGTCCTCAAGTACTTCTTTTTTATTCAATTGTTTCATTATTTCTCTTTTTTTTTTGGTAGCCATTTTTTGTGGTTTTTTATGATTGTGAAAATTTGTACCTTTTAATACATTTGTTAATCCTGTTTACCAGGTTTTTAAGCTTGAAAATATAGTTTTTTGATCTTCAAAAGTTGAAAGAAAAGAAATGTTTTCCAAAGTTGATCTTTTATGAAAATCTGAAAATATGTGGTTTTTTCGGTTGAGTGAAAAAACTAACTTCAATTTTTTTGCCAGCTTGAATTACTGCTTTTATAGAGCTCAAAAAGGACGACCCATTTTCTCTAGACATGACCTGCTCGGTGTTTGAGTTTGTTTTCTTATCGAAAATTTAGTTTTCTGGAGTTTCTTGGAAAATTTGAAGATTCAATGAAATAAAATATTGTTATATCATTTTTGAAAATTTCCTATTTTTTATTATATTTTTTTGAAAATTTAACCAGAAATTCATATATATTTTTCAGAAGTTACTTTTTTAGAACGTCAAAATTATAATTTTAAAAAAATGTTGTTTTTCTGTGGTGAAACTTTCTTTTCATTCTTCCAAACTCAAAAATTCGCAAACCCTGCATAGGACCAAAACCCATTTTTTTCGGGTCCAAATCGGACCAAAAAATTTTCAAAAAAGAGTCGGACCGGACCGAGCCCGTTTGTATTCAAAAATTTACAGGCTCCAAAAATTGAAATTAATAAAACAATGTTGAATACGACAAAATGGGATAATCGAATCAACAAGCAAAACAATGAATACATTATATGTCATGTGTCATATTTTGAAACGCTGAGAAAAATTAAAACGTTTCATTTCGATGTAGCGAATGAGACTAATTTTTCGTTCCCGTTTCAAGAATAAAAAAAACCATGAAATGGGAACTCTTTGTTTGTGTGACTGTGTTAAATTTGTGGAACCGTTTTTGGAAAAAAAAAATCTGTTCTTAACCCAATTCAGTGAAGTATTATGAAGTTCAGGCTCGGTTCAGTGAAAAAAGAAACGAATCTAGATTAAACATGGGATCCGGTTCAATTTATGAATCACCTTAGTTTTTTTTTCAGAATGATAAAAATTTTTGAGAACATGATCGCTTTGAAAACGAAACCATTTTGTTTATTTTTTTTGTTTGTTTTTTGTCACATTTGAAGGTCTCAATGTTCCCATGTCAAGTAACATGTATCGCCTCATTGATTCCTCTAAGTCGTCATGACCTTTTCGTTTCAATTAATTTCTTCTCTTTTTTTTCTGCACATTATTTGATTAAATTCAATTTCTTCCCCCCTTCCCCCGTGTTTCTTCATTGTATTTTCATTTGTTCCTATGTTTTTTCTCGTTTTTTTTGTGAGAAAATCATGAAGCTATTTATTCACTTATTTTCTGCTTACGTCTATCCTGAGATAATTAGGTGTCCCCTCTATAATTGGCTTGGCTTGTTTTGTTTTGTTTTGTTTTTTTTTTCGCTGTAAGATGAAATAGGAATAGAAATAGGAACCTCGGACCCGACAGAGAAGAAAATATACGTTTCGAAATATATAAACAAAAAAAAAAGTGGATTTGGTTCAAGAGCTGTGCACACATATGTCAACCACCCAATTCAACCAACCATTTTTTGTATCCTTTTCGCCTTTTTGACACAAAAATTGTGAACTTTTGAGTTGAACTTTTTAGATTTCTCCAAGAAAAAAACGGTGTTCTTGAGAATTTTGGTTGAAAATTGATGTGTTTCTGTTTCCTTCCGATGCGGTTTCCGATTCAATTCGGATATAAATGCGCAAGTTCGAATAAGATCAAACATTAGATTTCTCAATGACTGCTTTTGAACGGACTCAGAATATTTATTTTTTCTGATTTTTTTGTGAATCAAAAATTGGACCGTTCAGGTTTGATCTGATTCAAGAGAACTTTGAAGAATCATGATCTGGTCTACGGTCATTTTTTTAGTGAATCGAGCTCGATTCAGACGGTCCATTTTGAACCGACTTTTTATATTACCCGGTATTTTTTCTTTTTTTAAATATACACAGTACGGCTAGGCTTTCCTGTTTTTTTTTTCATTGTACGGTTTTTTGCGAAATTTCGATGTCTTTTTTTTTTGAAAAAATCCCCTTGGCTGACATCTGACAGAAAAGTTCTGACAGAACTGAAAGATATCTGACAGAAAAGTTGTGAGAAGATGAGAGGCTTTCGATCGTTCTAAACTTTACGCCGTCCAAGAAATGGTTGAAAATAGAGGTAAAATCCGATCAGAAAGTTCTACAAATAACTCTATTCATTCCAATCTACTGTCAAAATTCTGAAATTTCATTATTGTCAAAAAATTTGGATGGAAATCCACAGACTGAAGTTTTGAAATAAAAAATAAATTCTTGGATTTCTTCAAAATGTCGGATCTCATGTTTCCCTTCGCCAAAATTAATCACGGGATCTTGTCCATCTATTATATGAAATAATTTTTTCGAGTCCAAACATCTTCAACAAAACATTCCGATGATGATCTTTGTACTCGAAGTATATGTTGTATACAGTTCCTTAAACCCAACCTATCAAATTTCACACCGAGATCAACGGGACAACAAATTTTCGATCATCACCAAACCAAAAACATAACTGCTTCAATCCCATTGGGAACATCTTTTTTTCCTCGAAAAAATGGCGTTTTCTTTTGTTAACACAAACATTTAATCCGATTATTATGTATAACTCATCACTTTTTTTCTGTAGACTTTTCTCAGGTTTTCGGGATTATTTGTCGTCGACATAAAACCTATAGCTGGTCATAAATCTGGGATTTTTATGAAATTAGAATCTCCATGGATTCTGAATGAAATAAACTTGAGCATTGATTTATTGTTTGGATACTACTACTACTATATATTTTTTCTTTGTTCTGGTGTTTTTTCTTTTGTTTAATGAAGCAACGGAAACTGGTTTTTGAACTGTTCATTTAAGTCTGAAATAATAATAACTTTACATTCTGAGAAAATTTCTTGAATACCTGATTCACAATCAGTGAGATTTTATCGTAGGTCCGATGAAAATTGGGCCCGCCTCGATTCAGGTGGTCTAACTCAAATACGAATGTCAAAAGACTATGATACTCATTTTTGACCTCAAAGAGAAAAGATTTTATACCGGGATATTTTTGGCGTATCAATTGCTATAAATTGACAAGAAGCTGAATAACACTACCTTGCTGAAAAATTTCAGAACTATGTTTTCAGATGTTTTTGATGAGAACAAACATGTTAGCAACATTTTTGGAAAACATTGTAAAGCAAGTATTTCACAGAATTGGTCTGTTTTCACCAGATTTCATTTTTACTACAATTCTCCCCCCCCCCCCCCNCCCACATTTCGTTTTTTTTTTTTGAATTCCCAGAATCATTCGAAAATTTTTCAAATCATTATAAAACAGTTTATTTGCCCATTAAAAATTGACAGGCTGTTCTTTTCTTGTGATAGATTGTGTTAACAGACCATTCTTTTCGAAAAACTAAAAATGTTCTTCTTTTTTTTGGTACTCATTCTTCATCTCAATCGATTTTCCAGGAAATCATATTCAAAATCACCTGCCTGCCCTTTTTCCCCTTTTCTGCTCATTTTTATATATATATTTCCATAGAATTTCCCAGTTTTTTTTTTCGAAAATTCCAAAAACCAACAAGAATCTTTAAAACGTCATTTCCAAACGTGACCCTTCAAAAAACTCTTTAATCTCTCCAGAGATTTCAAACATCTCAAGTTTTTCTCTCTGCACAAAAAACTTTGGGGTGGAGCTTGAAACGATTAGCACAATTTGACGAGAAAATAGGGGACTCTACATACAGTACCCCTATAATTTCGGAGAATAGAGCACATTTGTTTCTCTCATACTCTTCGAAAAAAATATCTGCTTTTCTCTATTTTTTGAGTGTTTTGGAATGGAACAACTTATTGAAAAGAAAAAAAATAGAAAAATCCTCGTTTTTTATTTTAACATAGCGATGCCTTCGTCTCTTTCAATCTCAACTTCCTGTCATAATTATTCTCATATATTTTCATAATATTAATATCCTCTCTTTCTGCTCCGTTTTCTTTTTTTTTCTCTCTTTATAACAAAAAAAATTCTTGGAACTTTTCTATTTACCCAAAAATAATATGAAAAATAAAAAAACCCTTATTCAATTTTAACCAAAAAATAAATCAAATAATATATCTAATCTAATATCCCCTAAGAAAAATTCCATTTTTTGCTGTTAATTTGTTGTCGAGTCAGAATAAATAGTGAAACTCTCGACTATTTCGAGAGGGATTTGTTGTTTTGACAACAACAAATTGTTTTATGGCTCGTCTTGTTGTTTATTTTTCGTAACTCGAAAGCTGAGAATCTTTTCAGCATCATTTATATCTGCAAAAAAAACATACGAGAGAAAAAAGAGAGAGAGAGAGAGTACTGTAGGTTTTGAAGTGTTTGAAAAATCTATGAAAATTTTGTTATCTATCAAATTTTTATCAAAATCTATTTTTGGGAGGAGAAAAGGCGTTTCTGCTTATTTTTCGTTTATCATGATTTCTTGTATTGTCTGTACTTTGTGTTTAAGAAAAAAAAAAGAAAATGTCTGATTTTATTTGTTGACCAAAAATTTTCTCTGCTCTTTAAAATGTGTCAATATGTACGTATGTTCAAAAAACTAGGAATTACAAAAAAAATGTTTTTTTTTCGAAATGTTTAGTTTCAAATAAAAATGATGTCATAAATCTCGAAATGAACTCAGAGTCATGTGAAGCCCATTTGATTGAGCTCAGTTAATAAGTATCGTTACCTGAAACAGGCTCCCTGGCCGAATTTCAACAGACTGGATTCAAACTCAAATATTTCTAGTTCTTCTACATGGAACAATCTTTCAAAGGTTGTTCTTGAGAATGAAATCTAACCCAAGGTTCTAGTTTCTGAAACTGATTCCGAATACCAGAAATTATACCAAAAAAATTCGGAGGGTGAGTTTGTGATTTTTTTCATTTCATATAAATCGGATCCAAAGAACTGGCATTTTCCAGTTTCTAATAACATGATTTTTCTCTTAAAATAGACCTGTTTATTTAAAAATTGAATCTCACTTTATTTTTATTTCAAATTTTCCAGTGGTTCTTTGATCAAATCATCTGAATCGGACTGGATCTGATTTTGGACTGTGATAGGATGATAATTCCTGAGTTAACCTCAACTTCTATCTGGTAGAGTCTGACGTTGGCAGTATTTTTTCCAATTTGTTTGGCTTTGTGCCCAGAAAACTTATATTGACCTTATAACTTTTTTTGTTTCTTAATTTATTGGTTTCAAAAATTCCATTTCAAAAAAACACAGTTAAGACCCCTACTGAATATCAACAAATTTTCATATTCATGTGAAACCATTCCGATCCACTTCGGGCTTGATACAAAGTTCATATCCGCCGGACTTCAAACCTAAACGCTGCAGACTGCTAGGAAATTCCGATATTTGCAACTATTTTTTGATTCTGGTATGATTTTTTTGAAACTCCAATCACTCTTTGTCTTGTGCAATTTATTATCAAAATAAATTGACAATAAAATTAATTAATTATATTTCTTCTTAATAAAAAACCAGATCCACTCGTCTCCTTCAAAAAATGTTCAATTTTATTCTTCTTCTTCTCAGAACTTTATGACCAAGCAACATAATTTTTGATGAGTTGATAAAAAAGAACTCTAATAACCGAGAGCAAGAAAAAAAACTAATTTTTCTGCTCCTTATAACATCATCCGCCTTCCGGTTGACTTCTTTTTTACTTCTTCTTCTTCTTTCGCTTCTTATTCTTCTATTATTTTTCCTTCTCCTTTTTTGTCTTTATTCTATTTCCACTCGTTTCTTTTTTCTCTCCAGAAGCACAAAAAAACTTAGTTCGGATTTTCAACATCAAGTCACATTTGATGTGATTTATAGTGTCATAAAGACAAATCGAGCGGCGCGCACCCGAAAAGCAAAGAAGAATTGACTTCTTTCGGATTTGCGTGCTCCATTTGTGCTCAATGGGTTAGCTCGAAATTTGATTGAGAAACTTGGAAGCATCAAATCTATGAAGAAATAAAAAAAGATTTCGAATTCATGGGATTTGAAAAAAAAGCAAAACATCTCATATTCATTGAAAAAGACCAAATCAACGCGAAAAAAGGAATCCTATTTTCCGGTCAGATTTTATTTTCTTCGTGTGTGCTTTGTTTTGTTTCTTTTTCTTATATTGATGTTATACATATATGTCTATGATTCTGTTTGTTCACAATTTTTGAAACGTTTCATTTCCTTCCGTGTTCTTGCGCAAAAATTACTGTTTTCTGAAAAATACTTTTGAATGAAAAAATTTGATTGTCCGTTCAAGATATGAATCAAATTCCAATTCATCAGTGTTCAAATCAGATTCTGAAAACCCCAAACTACATTAACCCCATGATGAATTTCGATGATATTCAGTCAAAAAAAAAATCCAGTTTTTGAAAATTCATATATTGGATAAAAAATATTTTCTTAGTTGAACCCTTTCCAGGAAATTGCATTTTCCGTTTTCCGGACCTGATTCAGTGACTTTTTCAGTTTAGTTCGATGACTATCATCTGAACCTTTTGGTCTATTGTGATCCAGGAATCACTATTCTCCAATACAAAATGAACAGTTTCTTCGATTTCTAGAACATTTTTCCAGAGTTGTAACCGAATAAGCTCGAAAATAAAAAAGGTAACTTCTAGAGATATAAAAGAAATAATCTGAAATTTTGCCTGCCTGTGAAAAAATTTTTGTTATGTGAAATTGACTATTGGGTCGATATTATTTTAGCCTATATTCAGTCGTTTCCATTGATCTCAGTAGTTTTCATTTTTATAGGACACGAGCTTCTGAAAATTTTCCAGGGACAAACGGAAATTGTGAAATCCTTCTAGTCAACAATTTTTTGGTACTGTTTTTTTCTGTCTTTAACCATTCCTCTTCTTATCGTAGTCTTTTATTTTTAACCAACTGTATTCCATATTCCATTTCCGTTTTTTCTATCCTCGCCCCTATTTTCTTTATTTCCAGATGGATGATTGGTGGTGGTGGATATTGGTAGCATTTTCATCCGTTCTGGCCATCATTCTAACATCCACAGCTATCTACTTCGGTATCCGAATATGCGTCCGACATTTTGTACATTCTATCAAATATTCAGGTTAGTTCGAAGAACATTTTTCTGTGGGCTTTATGAATTATTGAAAAAGGCAAGGGGACAATTGTTCTGATTCAATGATCTGGAATGAGGTTAATAATAGAAATCGGGAAAAAGGAAGAAAAAGTTCAGAGACCGGGAATAGAAGAATAGGAAAAGGGTCATAATTTGAAAAGTTGTTAAAAAAGTAATTTTGTTTTTTTGGAAATGGGTGATGTGTGACAAAATGTTGGGTGAAAATCAATAAACAGTTAGTAAAAAAAATGAGCCAAAAAATCATTGTTGTTTCCCAAAAGTTTATTATTTACGTAAAATAGACCTAAAAATTGAAAACAATTTTTTATTTCGAAAAAATCATAATTCGTCAGAAAAACAGCTCATGGTCATTTTAGAGAGCTAAATAATCCTCTATGACCTGGTCTACAAATTTTCGGGATTATCGACATCCTGTTTTCAATCGCGCGAAAATCTAGTTAAGTATCTTTGAATTCCATTGTTTTTAGTCGAGTCATTTTAGCTTCACTTTCCCGGCTAAGAAATGTCTTTTGAAAACTTCGGAATCATATTTGTAGAGAACAAGTGTAAAAACATAGAGATTTTTGGCGAAAAATATCATCCAGTAGACTTTTTGAAAGTTATCAACATCATATAATCATCATGTGTTCAGAATCATGTAAATTAATAGTTCGAGAATCATCCAAATTATCTTTTTAGAAATTCTCAGAAAAAAAAACACCGCATTGTTAATACTATACCTTTTCCAGTTCTCAATACATTTTCGAATCTCGGTTTCCAACTTCGTGCGTGGAGTTTCTAGATGTGAATATTCTCTATCAAAAGTCCAAGTCAGGTTCACCAAAAAATTCTAAATCCGAGTCGGATCATTCAGATCGAGCTTAAAATAATGATTCCGCCCAAACACTTGTACTTAGTTCATTCTAACTCCGTTTTCCTTTATGTCTATACAAATTCAGTTTTCGAAATATATGAACATTTCGAAAATCTCTTGTTTAAACTCTGTTTTCCTGCATTTTAAGCTTTTCTCAGAGTAACTTAAAATATATTAAAATCACATCCAAAAATAGTATAATCTTTGTATATTTTTATATTGAACTACGCATGTATGACAATGATTTTTAGATTTTTTATGAGCGTCTCTTTAATCCGTTTCTTAATCTTTCCACATGCACATAATCCAAGCTATATCATCAGTTCCGTACATTTTATAATTCCATTTCATTTTTTAATGACTTTTCTTTCCAATATACCATTATTTTTTCTTATTAGTCGATTCCATTTTCTAAATCCCTTGACTTGATTTTTTTGTTCATAAAAAAACAAAACAAATAAACAAAAATCTCAGAAAAAGATAATTGTTATGATCCAGTGTTTCTTCTATTTTTCGAACACCAAAATATTTTTTGAATAGCTAAAAAGTCAGATTGTGAATAGCCGAATTACTTGTTGTTTTCCTTTCAGAAAAACTGCCAAAATCAACTCTGTGAATAGAACTCTAATTGACAGTTTCATCCATCTACGACGATATATTTATTTTCGCTTTTTTCTTCCAGTCAGCACTTTCAAAGAATGGATGACTTTCATCTTTTTTATTCTTCAGTGGTTTTTTTGGTTGAATCTGAAGAAAAATTATAGCTATAAAATATGTGTTCTGTTCTCATTGATTCTTCTCTTCTTTTCTGATTAATTTGTTCACTAGAATATTGCAGGATTCGAAAAAAGAAATAAAAGTAGTATTTGAAATATGTCACGATATTGGAGACGAATAAGTAAACCAGGTTTGAAACAGGGATATTTAAAAGATGTTATATTCACTTGTTCATACAGATCTTTTAATAATCTTCTAATTGACTTCTAAGTTTCCAGAGGTTTCCTGATTTCAGAGTTTTTTTTACGAATTTTCTTGAAATCCAGTAATTCAATTTTTGTTTCAAATTCAAGCTCAAACAATTTGGAAAATTAGACTTCTTTATGTCATTCGGTATAATCTGAAATGTTGTAATTTTTTCGTTCCTAATTCAGGAACTATTGAAACATAAACAAAAGAGGCTTTTTTGGTTGGATCCGTTACAGATAGTCTTTTTTTTTCAAAACTATTTTGTGATGAAGTTCAATTTTTAGTTTTGGTCATGATTCAGTGATTTTTTAATGGTCCGGACCGACAATATCTTTTTTTCAAACCCAAAAGAACTTCATTTTTTCAAATTTCAAAAGATCTCCCGATTTTGAAAAATGAACAAAGCAATACACCATTAAAATTAGTACCAATTAAGAAAATCCAGTCCAAATTGAAAACAGCCGTCGTTTTGTGAAAATGAGCCAATTCAATGAATGTCTAGTCAATTTTGATCTGGTGCTTTTAAGAGCTATCAGCTCCAGTTTGAGGCCTTAAATTTCTATTGTTTAAAGCCTGATTTGATTGGATCAGGTCTGAAGTAGCGGCCTTTGAACAGTTGAATTCTAGTATTTCAGCAATAACTCGGCTTCAAATTGTCAGATTGACATCATATTTTTATTGTGTACAAGCATAAAAACATGCCTGAAAAATTAGAAATGTTGAATGTGTTGAAAGCCAAAAACTTCAAGTTCGAGATTAACCCGGTTTCAATCGAGAGAACGTATCAAGCTCCAAAGAATTTTATTCGAAAACTCCCTGTCTTTGAGAAAATAGCTCTCAAATTTATTCAAAAATCTAAAATATCGGGCCTGGTTTAAAAATCTTAAATTTCTGGCCTGGTTTGTTTTAGAAAATATTTGGGTTGTTGGGAGGTTTTTAGTTACGTACATACCCAGTTCAATTTTCGGGTCCGAATTAGGAAAATTCGAAAAATAATATGGCCATATCTGTTTTTACTGACGGAGTCCGTTTCATAGAACTTTTCGAGAAGTTCAGTTGAATCCAGTAATATCAGTTTTGTGTTTTTTTGCATCTAGAACAACTCAGAAACATACCCAATCTTGACCTCAGAGAAACCAAGCAACTAGCGAATAACTCAAAAAGACTGTTCTTTAAAAATTGAAAAAAACGCCTCAAAAATAGGTTAACTGAATAGATCGGGTTCTAAATGTGTTATTATTCTGTTTATTCAAACTTTTTGCAGAAGTGCCAACATCAGTGCCAGAGATCAAAGTCAGTGTGCCACAAAGTTCTTCGACATTATCAATAAGCAGTAAGTGAAACACCCAAAACCTTTTTCTCTCACATTAATAATCTCTCACAAGCTCATTAGAACCCACCCAATATTCAACAAAAACATTTTTAAAAACTCAATTTTACTTTTTTTTGAGAAAAGTTCGTTTTTTTCTGTTTTTATGCATTTTATAGTTGTATAACATATCATTAAGAAGTTTTGGAGAAAGAAAAAAGTGAAGGAAGAAGAGAATACACACACCGGCTCATTAGCCAGCCCTTCTTCTTTCTTCTTCTTCTTCTTCTTTTATTCGGGCTCTTTTTCAGATAGTTTTCTGCTTCTTTTTTTGCTGATACATCTAATCGTCCTAGTTTATTCTATATTTTTTGTTTTTAACTTGAGATTTCCAGCCTTTTCTTTTTTCTCATGAACTTTTTGTCTCTAACAGTCTGCGCTCTCGTCAACCAAGCATAATTTATCAGCTTTTTTTGAGTTGAGGTGTTCCAACTTTTACTCAATTATTTTTATACGTCTCAGAATACGAATTCTAGTTTATTTTTCCATGTTTCGCTTGTTTTTGTTACCTATAAAAAGTTTGAGATTGTATCAACATGAGAAAAATCGCCCAATTGTTCAAGAACTTGACGTTCTTGGTATAGTAGCAGTCACAACGTTCTAAATTTTTGAGCTCATATAGATGATTTTTAACTGTTCTTTATCAACTTCTTATGTAAAAATGAAGTGTTTAGAAACCTATGCTAACCAGTTTCAATTTTCAACCATCAGGTTAGTGTTGCTTCAATTGAGATCGTATGAAATAATTCATCACCGGGGTCTATTTAGTTCTCATCACACTGGAAACTGATATTTCAAACCTGAACGAAGTGGTAATGGTTTTTCTAAAAAAAAAGACACTAGCAACCAGTAACTAATCAATATCCAGCTGGATTCCATCGAACTCATAACGTATAAATATGTATCATTGAATAGAAATGGATTGACTAGTTTTTGATATCATTTGAAAAACAGAATAATTTGTTCCAAAAAATTTTCCCAGTTTCTCAAAGTTGATTTAAATCAAAAAGCTAGTCACAGTAATTCCCTTGTGAACAGTACCCGAACTTCGTATTTTTCAAAATAAGTTAAGCTTTTAGAGTACTATTTGAGAACTTTTTTGATTTTTTATTTACTATTTCTCACACTTTTGGGTCAGTTTTTATTCATATTTGACAGAAACTGGTGTTGCCCATGAATACTTGTTAAACATAATAATAATTTTTGATGTAAAATTTTTTTCATCTAGAAGGATTCATCTAGATTCCCAATTTTCATTGCAACTGTATGTAGATAACTTGAAAGTTCCACTATACCATTAACTGAGCTCTTTCGAACAGTTGCCCCTATGTTCATTTTTTTGGTTCACCAGAAACCAAACTTTATTCCATTGTATACAATTTCGATGTCTTTCCCTGAGAAACGTGATTTTTCAAAAAGCAAACAATCCATTTCAATAACTGATAAAAGTTTTATGCGTTATGTAATATTTTGAACTTTCTTACTACAAATATAGCTGCAAATAGCACTTTGATTTCTCCACAAAAAATTATTTTTATGCATGAGAATTTTTACAAAAAAATACCAAGGTTTTTTCCAGAAAAAAAAAATTGTGGTAGTGGGAAAATTCTTTTCAGTGACTGACGTTGTTCAGTTTTATTTTGGTTATTTTTAGTTAGTTATTCTAGCTCAAAAACAATTATGATAATATGATCAGATACGGGAATTCCTATTTTTTCGATTTATTTTGTTGTTGACAAGAACTCTGTTGTATTGTACTATCTCTTCTTACTTTATTCTTCTTTTTTTATGCAAAAAAGTCTTTTAATCCCTAATCTCACAATTTTTCTAAGATCCTAGTCATTTGTTCTTTTTTTTTCTTATTTATAAAAAAACTTTTTTTCCCAAGAACCTACAAATTGTTTTTCTCCCATTCCATTTTTCTTATCAACTTTTTTCTTTTTCAACACGATTTCTTGAAGAAGAAATAAAAAAGTACAATGAATTAGCATTTAATTGGAAAATATCTGAATGTATATTGCAGAGATGAATGGCACATATCGAGCAAGAGTACTAAGCCGAAATGGATGTTCGCCTCCATGGATGGATCGGAACTATGAGACATCAACCAGGTCATCGCCGTGTACAAGTCCCGCTGTTGCGTCCACGTGAGTTCCAGATTTTGAGTCCATTGTGCTCAGGATTGGGGAAAACTTTTGTGTGTCTTAAAACTAACTTTGTTTTTATACAAACCTGATAAAAGAAAAATCATATCAGTAAAATAAAGATTATAAAAGGAGACTCATACAAAAAAGATGAGACATTATTTTCTTAGCCTATGAAACGGACCTTCTGAATAGGACCCTCCAGGTCTCAGAGCAAACCACAACTGGCCTAAATCCATAAAAGTGACTAGATTTGACGTTATTTTGAAATGGGTAAAAAATGATTATTTCGAATCAACTAATTTTAGAGCTGAACCTTTAAAGACACCTGGCCAATTGGAAAAACATTTTTCTCCA
Organism: Caenorhabditis sp. 38 MB-2015; assembly: GCA_900536415.3. Taxonomy (NCBI): domain Eukaryota; kingdom Metazoa; phylum Nematoda; class Chromadorea; order Rhabditida; family Rhabditidae; genus Caenorhabditis; species Caenorhabditis quiockensis. The sequence continues at coordinate 55,215 of LR549862.1, forward strand.
CTAAAAATTTTAAAATGAAACAAACAAGCTTGTTTGTTCCGTTGATAAAAACAATTCGTTTGTACTACTATTTTCTGCACATTTACGTCAAATTGTGTGTTTGCACACAATTTACGGCGTCAGAGCGATTTTGAAAAATGAAAATTTATTTTTTTTTACCTCGGTAAATCACAAAATTTGTGAAAACGTGTTTTACACATTGAAAACTCATGGGAAGCTGATAAAAAATGTTTTAATAACTAAACAATGATTTCCAACTGTCTAGATGTCTTTAATATACACATAAAAAGACATTTATGAATTAAACATCTGGGAGTCAGAAATTTAAAAACAACTTGGTATCTGATTTTGTTTTCGACGAAAATATTTTTGTTTTCAAAATATGTCTGTTCTGAGCACCAAAAGTTCTGCTTTTTGTGACAAACATTTTTTCATGTTATTTTGATGATAAAATTCGGTGTTTAGTTAGAAGTTCACAAAAGGGTACCAATTTATCATTTTTCCGTGAACCAAAAAAACAACAGCCCAACCTATATATTCTATTGAGAACGGGTTCCACTCTTGCCCCTTTAGACACCGTACACAAACAAAAAACGAAAATACTACAGTACTCTTCGAAAAAGTGTAAAGTAATTATCTTTCGAGCATGCTTCAATGATAATTGTCTTGTTCAATTGTCAACTTTAATTCGCTTCGTTGACTTTGTTCAAATTTGTCAGAGTTCAGAAGTTCATGTATCAAAATACATTTCAAAACAACTAAAAACATGAATTAAATCACTATTCTGCTTTTGGATGGTTTCAGGACAATTTAGATTTTTTCAACGGAATCTGTGATAATGAAAGCTCAAGACGGATATTCAAAGATTGCTTTGGGAATCTGTGAAAATTCTACACTTATGAATTTCCAAGAAAAAAATCTTATAATTCATATTTTGGGAGACATAATTAGTGAGTTGTCGATATTACCAGTGACAAACTTCGTCATATAATTTTTTCAATGAAAATATTTAGTCTATTGGGAAAATTGGGGTCTTAGACGAACCTTGTGCAATGTTCAACAAACCTGAAAAGGACCAGAAAATCAAAAAGTCTCTTGACTCGATAAAAAACGGTCATGGGTAATTTTTGGATCATTTTCAAGACTTTCAGGTTTCAAAAAATTTGTTTAATGTAAATAGCCCTCACAATCAGTATCTGAATATCTATCTTGAAAATTCCAATTTTCGTGTCCAATTCAGGGAAATTCGAAAAACCCAATCTGTCAATTTATATCTTGTTTCAATGATTCCCAAATATTCAAAACTAGAAAAAATATACCTCGTTGTGCGGAGTTGACAAATCTTCTTATTTTATTTTTCCCAACGATTAACACCCAAGAGAGATCTCGTTATAATTCAAAAATCTGCTCCTTGAATATGAGTAATTCTTCTCATTATCGTGATTCACGTGACATCATGTCATCATACTTTGTTTTTTTCGTCGTCAAACTTTGCACCACCAACATTTCAAAACAGCCAATTATCCCCCGCAATTACATATTTTTATCTTTTTTCTTCTTCTTCTTTCTTATTTTTTTTAAGATCAAAGATTCACTGACCAACTTCTTCTTCATACATATGTTCATCAGTTTCAGCCAGATTGTTCTTCTTTTTTTTCCAGTCAGCCATCTTCCAGCTGAATATTTATATAACTAATCCATTAATCCAATATGAGTAATAGGATTCTTTGCTTCTTCTATTTCAACCATTCTTCTCAAGAGAGAGTATAAAATAAAGAGATGGTTGATGTTGATACATACAAAGGAAAGAAGGAAAAAAAGTGTGAAAACATTTTCTCTTGAAGCTCATGAATATGTATAAGAGCATGTTAGATACTCTCGGCGTCTTTTTTGCCTAACGAGATCATTATTCTAATACAACATACATACTAAGGTTCCTTCCTTATAGTGTTTTGTTTTGTTTTGACTCATCTGTCTAATGGGTTTCTTGGGAGTTTTTAGTATTTTATAAGAATGTTGCTTTGCTCCCAGAAGACCTTAGAAAAATCACCTCAATCGGACCATAATATCAGGCTCAAAACTGTTTCTCTTTATCGGATGACAAAAACGGACCTAGTTTTTGTTTTAAAATGTTCTGAATCAGATCAAGATGTTGGACTTCATCCATTTTCAAGAGCCCTATTTACATAATTTCCAAAAAACCAGGTCCATTTAGGTCCGTTTAGCTCATCGGGCCTGTTTCGAAAAATATTTTTTGTCGTCTGCCAATTTTATAAACATCCTTTCATGGTCCGTTTTTTAATGGGATCAAGTGGTTCTTTTTAGAGTTTTGTGTAATTTATATTCAGTACTATTGAATTGGTGTTAGGTCCATTTTTATTACGCCATGCCCAGTTTAGGGCTTTTGTGGAGCGGATATTCAGAATCGTGAGGCCTGAATGTGAAAGACTGAAACGGACCCCGACAGTCAAAAATCCAAAAAATCAAACAGAACTTAGTGCTATTCATTTGAGGTTTCTCATAAAAAAGATTTTTTTGGAAAGTGACCTGATTGAGAATAATTTAGAGATGTACCTGAATCCAGATACATCTTAGACCAATAATGAGATTTTTTTTAACCTACTCCGTAACTAAAATTGGGTCTAGTCCGATCCTTTGGAACTTTTCTCAAGTTGTACTTTGGAACAACTTTTCGAAAAATGGGCCGTTTTAAGATAATTTTTGAAAACTTAAGATATTCAGCTTTCTTCTCAGTACATATCAAGCCAATGTCACCAGTACCTCTTTTTATTCCCACCTGGTTGACATAAAGCTATAAATTTTCAGCCGAGAATTTTTTTCGATCACATGAACTTTTACCAAGACCTCACTCATCAATCAACAATTGTCATTCTTCTTCAATTGCAGAACAAAAAAACGGCATTTTTCAATCTGAAATCCTGGTTTTTCTTTGTCTGAAATGAAATTCCTTTGTCCTCTCGAATATCAATTGCACTTCTCAAATCTGAACAAAGGAGAATAAAGGGCACAAACAGATAGATGTCTGCGAATAGGTGTGCATATATATCATATTTCGGCTCATAAGCCATCCGTTTTTTCTTTTTTTCACTTCAGTTCACATTGTCTTCTTTGTTTTATTTAGGGTTTTTCGAAATGTCATGAATAGATTGCGGAAATTCATTTCCTCTTTTTATATTTTATATTTTTTTTGTTGTGTGGTTTGGTAAGAACAGAAAGACATCTGGCGACATTTTCCCGCCACAAAAATGTCATTTTGAAATATGTATGGGATTGTGAGTTCGTGATATTTATCAAGTTACTGGCGAGTTCATAGAATAACAACTTTTTAATCCTATAATGCATTTTTATTTGTTCATTAGGCTTAAAATTTTGATTCTTGTTATACATCTAAAACCAGATAAAAAATATCTAAAGTTGTATTTTCAAGAAACCGAACATTTTGATAAGAACAATATATATTTTTTGACCTGGTTAGGAGAAAAATCTCCCTAATCGGCCGGGTCTAATAAAATTAGGCCATAACTTGATGTTTCATGTTTGCGTTTTTTTTCACGTAGCCGTTCTTTGTTATGAGTTGTTAAAGTTTTAAATTTCATAACTCAGTTCGATGATTTCAATCCTTAAATCATGATTTTTGTTCAAACCACTAATTAAATTTAAGCTGCTTCTGGATCTTTGACTTCCCGACAGCATCACGAATAGTTATTCGGAAATTTAAAATCACCTGTTTCAGAAAAAATCTGTTTTTTTAAACTTTGAACTCGAGTCTGTGTTGAGCATTTTCTCAAGAAGCAAGGATATTTTTCAAAAAGAGAAACTGATGGTTCATGATGAGAACTCCTTGAATTTGACCGGATCATTTAAAAATCAGGTCTGAAATTACAGTTTATGAAAAGGATCCGTTGAGAACAGTCAACTTGACCTCATTTCATGATTTGGATCTAAGAATTGGAAAAAAAACGGAATTATTTTTTGAATCAGTTTTGAAAGTTGACAAACCCACGCGTTTAGAAGTTCATTTTCGAGCATGATTGTGTGGGTTCCAATACCTGTTTCTGACCTATTTTGCTTTTGAGTTCACCATAGTTAATTCTATTTCAGTGTTTACGTGACTCTGCTAACTTTGGTTCCTCCATTTTGATTTTAAGGCGGAGCTTACCCACATTCCTTGATCTCAGAACACATTCCAAAACCGAAACAACTTTCTTTCTTCCTCAATAAAACCACCATAAAGTTTCATCTCTCCTCTCTTTTCCTCTTTTTTTCTCCAGAATCAGATATACAATTATTAGAAAACCCCATAAAACCGGGTGATAAAATGGAGACATATGTCGAATTTCATTTTCTCCCCTTTATTTTTCAAAGTCACACGAGCTCTTTTTATTATACCTTGGCACGATTCGTCGAGATATTAATGATGATTATTCTGTTTGTTTTCTTATTTGTTACATATTTTTCACATTTCTTATACACATTCTCTCGTATAGAAGTCCTTCTGAAATTATAGGTGAGATAAAATGATGTCTTCGTCACTTCATAATTCGAATTCGATTCAATCGTGAGTTCAAATTAAAAGAAATGAAAAAAAAAGGAATAGAAGAAGGAAGAAGAGACAAAAAGAAAAGGCTGAAAGATTACCTTCTTTTATGCAAAAAACGCTCTCGCTGTACATCTAATTAGACTCATTCTTTCCTTTTCTTTTTTCGATTTCTCCTCTTCTCGTTCTTGTTCAAAAATTGAATTGGAGAATGAGAATTTCTTAGTTTATCAGGGGATATAAAATAAATGTGTATGCTTATATTTAAAATTAAAAATTAAAGAACCTCTCTCTCTCGCTTCGAATTTCCGGAAATGAATCAGAAAGTCTTTTTGTGTGAATTTATCCGAGAATTAGGATAAGGTCGATTTTGGAGAATTTTTTTGGTTGTTGTACCAATCTTAGGTCTGATCCACAGGATGTTTTATTTCATTAAACGTTTTGGGGTAGATTCAGGTTCATTTTAGGAACTTAGATTTTAAAAAAATAAATAAAATCGTAACAGGAAGAAATATTTCAGAATGGAGCCAAAGACCTAAGAAGTTACCTGAAATTTAGCTGATTCGAAAACACAGACAGGATTACTATTTTCCCCAACCTGAATCCCTCTAAACAATATTTTATTTCCAGATCTGATAGTTGTGACATTCTTAACGAAGATCCACGTTCTGCCTCAATGAAGAATTCAATGTTTCTCTTCAGTCTTGATGGAAATCTGAATAACGAGGCATGTGATGACGTGAGTAGTATCCATAAGTATCATATTCCATCCAATCCTCTATTTTATATTCCAGATGGAAGATATCGATGAGCGTTCTGTGATGCATTATGAACTCGGATTCTATGATAAAACAGATGGTGATTGCATCAGAGGAACATTAACCTTTGCTCTGAGATACGACTTCATTCATCGAGTTCTAATGCTCCATGTTCTTCGAGCTAACCATCTTCCCGTAGAAGACAAAGGGAGTACTGTCGATCCATATGTCAAGATGTATCTCCTACCAGAACGTCGAAATCATTGTAAAACTCGGATTTGTAAGAAGACCAACGATCCGGAGTTCAATGAAATGTTCTCATTCGATGTGCCATTTTCGAACCTGCCAAACAGGATGCTCCAATTCACCGTCTATGACTTCGACAGATTCACTCGTCATGGTTTAATCGGAAATGTCATAATGCGAGATCTATTTGACAAATCGGACCTCTACTCCTGGACCGAATATACTATGCATATCGTGGCCAGCCAGGAAAAGAATGACTACGGAGATCTTTTACTTTATCTTTCATACTCAAATGCAGAGCAAAAACTATCAATCACAGTGGCAAAAGCGTATAATCTACGACCAATGGATATCACAGGAGCATCAGGTTTGTGAATGGGACTTTTTGAACCTGGAAAAGGAAAACAACCGGTCAAATTTCAGATCCATACGTGAGAATTGAACAAATCTACAGAGGAAAGCGAGTCAAGTTAAGGAAATCAACAACAAAACGGGCGAATTTGAATCCGGTATATCATGAGACTTTGGATTTTGATATTCCAATCGGGCAGATTGCTGAAACTAATATGCTTGTTCAAGTCATGGATTGGGACCGGTTAGTTTTCCTTGACAATTTCTGATTAGGACCAAGCCCAAATATTATGGGTCGGACCAATTTTTAGCGGTTAGTATATTCCAAAAATCCTATTTTTCTTCAGAATTGGCAAAGATGATCTTCTTGGTTGTTGTATTTTGGGAAAAGACAGTCCAACAAACGAAGGCAAAACTCAATGGGAGAACTGTTTATTGGCTCTTCCACAAGCTGTGCAACAAAAAGACAAACCCAAACCAGTTGGTCAATGGCATAGTATCCTTCCCGAAGTGCCCGATCAATTCCGGGATATTCCAAAAGCCAAAAAATAGGAGCAAGAAACAAAACTGTTTTATGTGTATAATATATGCAAGTTTTCACGCGCATCTCTGTGATTTTCAAACGTGTAATAATAAATATTTATTTATTTAGCTAGTGGTTTTATAATTCAGATTCTCCCAACACTTCTGTTTCAGCAGTTTCTTCTTCTACTTCTTCTTCACTTTCAGATTCGATTTCACTAATTTCCTCCATTTCAAAATTCGGATTACAATTTTCATGAGTAACTTCTTCGTTTTCAATTTCAGTTTTCGTCACCTCAACGAGTTCGATTGCAGCTGCTTGTTCTACTTCAACTTCAGATGATTCCACAATATCAGAATTAGAAACCAGAAGTTCTTTGTCTGTTTCTGAAGCAGGAGGTATCTCTTTAGATGACTTCTCTTCTGATTCCACTTCCAGCTCTAAACGAACATCCTCCTTGGTTTTATTCCAATAAATGATTGGTGCAAAACTATCTGGCAGTTTTGGTCGAAGTTCTTGATTCTTGTACAAATATGCTCCAATGCACACAACGATGACCATAATATAAACCAATATTCCAATGAGTTTCGACCACCACTGAATAGTTCGATCTGTTCGTGATAAATAAATAGTTGAGTCGAAGGTTGATGTTTGATAGTCTGAAAATTCGATAGATTTCATGAAATAATATTCAATTAAAGAAACGCACTGCTTCCTTTATTTTTGCTGATATCATTCATAATTGCATTAATTATCGAACTATAGCTCTCCTCTCTGTAGCTTTCACTTTGATCTTTTGGTACTACCAGAAGCTGAAAATCAATATTTGATTGGTAAAATAAGAAATTCAAAAACTGTTTTATAGTACCTCATATTGTGAAGATAATGAAATTGCTCCGATATGTTCTAGCGAAACAATATGAGTTTCTTGATAACCCATTGATTTCACGAGATCTGTAGCGCGTTGAAGAGTATCACGAAAATTTAACTGACTACCAAAAAATTTGGCTTGCGCTCCTGAAAAAACAATTGATTGGAATAACTTGGATAAATTAAAGCGAATTTAATTCAAACAATATGAACAGGTAAAAATACCGAGCCTGATTTGGAGGATTTATTTAAAATTAAAAACGATTTCAATATATTTTAAAACTCAATTCTCGAGAACGGCCCATAAGGTTCAATTTAAAAATTACGTCCTTCATTTTTTCCTTCTCAATAGTAGAAATTCAAAAAAAAACCTGTAGAATTTTTATGCAGCGCAAGACAAGCTTTTTTAACCAAAAAAAAAGTGGACTGAAACTGGGATGGGAATGTGAAAATTTAGTCAGAGATCAAAACAAGATCAGAAATCCAAATGAAACATAGTAAAATTTATACAAATATTTTCTGAAACTCTCTCTTTGAATTGGCTCCAAAACCGGTGGTTTCAAAAAGAAACTAGGACATCCGGAAACATCTCTCATTCCATTTTCAAAAGCACAATAAATTCAAGAAGCGATTAAAAAATCGGCTAATTTTTTTTTCTTTTTGAACTCCTCTGTTTGATAAATGTAGAAAAATATCTGACAAGTTGAGTATTGGTAGTTCCCTTTCTGGCTGATCTGAGTACAATTTGTGAACCTGATTCAAAAGCGTATCCTACGTGAATTTCAAGTCCCTAATGTGCCTTTTGAACCGATGTAGTTATTTTTGTTTCAATGTTCCCCTAATAGTAGGCATGTTTTTTTTAATATTTTAATTGGCACCGAAATGCGTGTTAGACAATCAACAAGTTAAAGTATTTTTTAGTTTTGCAGCATCTGATTGGACCTGAAACTTCTAGGAACTGAAAATGTTGTGAATTGGACATAACCCCATTGTTTTTTTTTGGAACATGGATATGTGTTTGAACCCGAATCTTCGTAGGGGAACCCATATAGTCATAATCGATTTTCTCCAGTTATCCTTACCACAAACTGGACAACAATGTCCTGTTGGTTGAAATGGTCCGACACAATCCAGTGGTTGGCATGTAACATATCGACATATCAATAGAAGAGTCTAAAAAAAGAACAAAAATCAGAAAAAAAAAAAGAGTTAAACTACATATTAATTTCCTGGCCTTCTTCACTTTTTGCTATGTCTCTTCAAAAAATAAAACATAGAACTAACCAAAAAGAAAATCTCGAGAGTTTTGATAAATATTGTCCCTTTTTCATTTCACTTGTTTAACACAAGACTCTCCCGTGACTTCATTTTTTTTTGTCTTTTTCTCATCATATTTTTGTCTGGACTTGGTTTTCATTAACCTTTTTGGCGAGAATCGCGTGTGATTTATTTTCAAAACAAAAAGGGCATTTCGTGTCTGAAAATCTTAAATTTTGATTTTTTCCTCTTTTCGACTTCGAGACATATCAAGTACAAACTGTTTAATGCAAACAATGTCAAAAAGATATCATTTGGAAAGAAGGATTCTCTGATCTTCTCATCGAGTGCATAGTGGTTTTGATCTCTTTGGTTTGAAAGTTTCTCTTGTTTGAAAACATCTAGACACTCAATGATGTACTTTGGTTTGACAGGGTTGTGCTTTTTAACCCCCTATCAAATTAGTGTAATTGGACTCGGCCCTGGAAGGTTTTTAGGGTAGGTGAGTCGTTTTATGTGACCCATTCTTTGACCCGAGTCGGGTCCGAATGTCTCTATGTACTTGTGAAAAATTATTCGAAATAAGCACAATCTTGTCATCAACAAAATAATCAGTTCGTTCACTACTACTACCCAAAACTCAATCGATACCAACCGGCCAAAAAGTTATTTTTAATTTAAAAATTTCTGGTGCAACTCGAGCAATCGGAAGATTTTTCAGGTCAGAACAATATGAATTGACCTCGGTTCTACATATTTAAAAAATTTGATTAAATTAGATGGGACCCAAGAAAAGAAAAAGTGAGCTGAAACTCTGAAAGTGTAATTAAAGAAATGTCAGACCGTAAACGGATATTTCTGAATAGGACCGTACGATTCAGAACGTTTCCAGAAACGGATCGAATCAGTGAAAAACGGACATGGTTCTGTTTTTTCTATAAAATTTAATTCTCTCAGAAATTAGATAACCTTCATAAGTGAGTAATTGTCACAATCAGAAGTTCATCTCGTGGAAAAACTGAAAAAAGGACTGATCTGTTTTTTTTTTCTGATCGATAGTATGTTGAAGAATTTTTTGATTTGTTTGTCCCGTTTCAGAAGCATCCATTTACCGCCCGTTCTTCATCTGGGCAGATTTGATTCAAAATTTGTCAGCATCTAAATTTATCTCTGGGCCCTGACTCATCTTTTAGAATATAATAACACAAAACGTTCATTGTGATAAAATCCAAAACAATATTTTGGTCTTTTTTTGCAAAAACATATATAAGAATTCAGAAAGCTTCAAGTGTTTTCAAGTTTTTTTTTTCTTATAGATTTTCAGATTTTGTTTCCATAGTATATACTATACAAAATATCTCACCTGATTTTCGGCATTTTTATTGATGAATCCTTCAATTGGCTCTTTCAACTTCTCATTATTATTAATAATAATTGGACTATCAGCTAGCATTCTTTGAATATTACCCCGATCATTTTCATGTACCCAATCACCAGATAACATAAACTGAAATTGTCCTTCCATAGTTCGAATCACTTTTGTCATATCATCCGTTGTCATGTTCTGAAAAATAGTCATTTTCTTCTAGCTCTCTTCTATTTTTTCTAATTCCAAATTCTGAAAGTGCACATTTCTCGACGACGGCGGGTCCCGTCCATTTTCCCATATATATCCGAGATTGTTTTTCATCATTATTTTCGACAACGCCGAAAATCTAATAAGATGTGCCCGTTTTTTTCGTATGTTTTTGTCCGATGGTATTATTTTTTGTGCGTGTGACAAAAAACACAAATATTTTTCACGTTGTTTTTTGGGTTTTCGTCTTTTGGCTTTGCTTTTTCTCTTATTGTTATGGTCAATTTAACCTAATGTGGTTGGCTTGCAGATTTTTTACTAGATGATCCCAGTTTTTTTTTTGTTGAAAAGACCAGAGACTATTTGGCGAGCGAGTGGTACCTGAAGAAGTACACTGTCGAGTTTTTCTTGAAATTGATTTGTTACTGATTGTGAGAAGTTGTTACATGTTTTTCATAAACTGAACTGATGGAAACCATCTTAGAATTCATGTTTGAATGAAATGAAGTTTGACAAACATCCTGAATATATCTGAAGCAAATCCCGAGACGACCAGAAACCAACAAAAATTTCCTGGAATGGGTGCGATCAGAAAAAAACGAACTTGACCTGCATAGGACTCAAAATTTTGGTCATTACAAAATTCATAGGTTGTAGGGTCCGTTTCAAGAATGTATGTTTTGATATGACTTTTTAGTTATATTCAGAAAAACACTTAAAGTTATGAACAGATCCATTAGTGCCCATTTCTTTGCAGAACAGCTCCGATTCAAGTGGTTTGTTTCAAGAACTTTCCCTAACTGGATTGGACCCATATGTACATCCTTTAAAAAATTCTCTGAGTCGGACCGGACCCCATTTTTTTATTTTTGAGTATGACTACGACGTCAATGGACTAGAGCTCAAAGACGGACTCAATCACAAATAGAGTTTTGAATACACGTTTCTGTAAAACAAAAAAGGTTCGACTGAAAACTTTTCCATTTTTTTTTGCATAATTTAAAACTTCGAAAAAATAAAGATCGTTCGACAAAAACATCGTAAAACTGTACTGAATTCTTATGCGGGAAATCCGCCTGCTTTTTTGAACTCGTAATGGTCTAACTCAAAAACTATATAGACCTGATAAATATCATATCCGGTCCAAGTCAACATTTTCAAACAATCAACTCAAATTAAGGTAAAGGCCCTACCAAGTCGCTCTTAAATGAAAAGCGCATTCCCATGATACAATTCTGAAGGAATTTTTCACCGACACGCTTAGTAAACATTTTTTTTATTTTGGAAACATTCGGTTGAAATGTTTTTAACTTTTATTTTTTTCTCGAATCATTAACTATAAAAATGTTTTTTTTTATTTTAATTTAAGAACAAATTGCCGTTTGTTTTTATTCCATCTCTGAATGCTAAATTAAATTCTGAAAAATCTCGATTTTCAGTTTCCGCGAAATTTGAAAATTTTTATGTTGATCAGCACCAAAAATGTTATAGAACGACATAAGAAAGCTCGTTATTATCCAATTCCATCGCACACAACAATTTCGTAATAGTCCTGGCCCAAAATCAGACACCTACTACTCGTAACTAACCATAGCACAACATACATAAAAAGTTGCGAATTGTTGAACGAGTGATGAATAAAAGACGAGTCTCTACCGGACAATATTGTGTTACTTCTAATTGGGATGTTTGACATATGATACGTGTACATTTCATTCATTCATTCATTCATTTTTCACACGCCTGAAACAATCCTTTTCTTTTCTTCAAATTTCAGTTTCAGACAACCATTATGTACATGAATGCATGTATGCATGTAAATAACCTTTTAACTCAAGTATTTTCTTGTTTTTCATGTTTTTGATGGGATGTTTTTGACTTGTGGTTTTGTATTAAGCAATATTATATAACTACACACAATTGAAGTTTTCGTATATTTTTGGTTTTTGCAGAAAAAATCAAACAATATGATCATCACCATTGTTATTTTCCAGACTTTTTCAGTCAGAAATGTACCAGATCTTTCTCTTTTTCAGAGCACATTCTAATAAATACTGTACCTAAAAACTCTCACACATAAATATCTCAAAGTAATGGGAATTCAGATATGTCCGGTCGTAAATTTTTCTCAGAAAATATAGTTTTGTGAAAAAATAAGGTCTTTCTAAACATTTTTGACTTTAACTAGCTTTATTTATAAACTATGAAAAAGGCGAGTTGTTTGCAATCTCAAAAATTGGACCAAAACATGTTTTTTTTTCTGAAAGGGCCCACCAACCGAGATAACTTTTTGAAACGGTCCTGGTTCTAATAATTTGTTCAATGTTAACCTTGAAAAAAATCATGATGAAACGAATAATCACCGAGTTTTCGAAAACTCGTCAGTACAACTAACCCGAGTTTGTGCGTATTCAGAAAAATCGATAGAAATCGGGCCAGATTTTTTTCCGATCGGAACAGTTTCAGAAAACGTTTAGAACCGTCTGGCCTTTTTCTAAATGTTCATTCCCGGTTCAACTTTTGTTGTTGTTTTCAAAAATGATTCAAAACCGGCAACACAATTTGTATTAGTTTTTCACGTTTGTTTGTCTTGATAATACGTCTTCAAAAAGTTGCTCGTGAGTGGCCCCTGGAAATATAAAAGCCTGGGCCAGCTTGGTTTGGTTAGAACCACGATATAGTCTTTCAACTTTACACCTCCCAGTTCGTCCGGAAGTACATACATTTTCGTTCCGGGTTTTTGAATATTCATTTCTTACCTGAATGTTCAAATACTTTTGCTTTTTCAAAAAATATATTATTTCTTTCAAAGTAGAAAAAAAAACAAAAATGGCCAAAGTGCAAGTACGCTCTAGAGAATACTTCTTCTTCTTCTTCCAGTCTCAGTTAAGCAAATTCCCTAAAACATTCATTCTCGCCGAAAAGATTTTTGATTTTTCTTGTTTTTTTAATAAATTCGTGTGAAAAAGTCAACTTTGTTTTTTGTCAACACAGTTCTATGGTTGGTGGTTTGCTGGTTGGCTGATATAGAATCGAATTTCGATTATCTCACACTTTTTTTTTATTATGTGCAGACAAAACTGTCTGCAAATGCAAAAATATATGACTAGTGGACCTAAATCCGACTTCCATCAATCATAAAAACACACACAAGTTGACCAAAGCAATCTTCTTTTTTTGCTTCTTTTTTTCTTCCAATTGAAACTTTTCTCAGTGGTTAATGATCATCTAAGGGTCCCTTTTCCCTTCATTTTTTTTTCTTGTTGAGAAAATACAACTGATATCTGATATTTATCAGCAGTTGGTGAAGATTCCCTCATTATTCTTCAAATTTTTCGAGTTGACCGAAAACCAACTATTTTTTTAAAATATTATCATCATTAATTTTAATTATTATTTTTTTCTAAATAAAATTGAGCATATGAGCGAGGGCGGTTGAATAGTTCATGGCTCATTTGCAAGTAAATTGCTCTTCCAAAAAAAAAACAATGTCCTTTTTGTGTCCGAACGTTCCATCAGAAAAACCAATAAACATTCTAGCAACGACGACGAAAAAATCTGAATCATGTGACCGTTGAATTTAATTTTCTGCTGAATCCAATTTGATTTCTTCTCTCCTTGTTCATCCGGTTCTACGTGTTGCAAACTAACAAAAAAAGTGTTTTGTGAAAAAAAAACTTTTTTTTGCGCCATAAATTTCATTTCTACTCAATTTACATACATAATCATAAGAAGAGGTGCAAGTCCAAGTTTGGATGTTTTTTGGTCTTCTGGAGTACCTTGCAAGTTTACTACTGTACTAGAAAATTGTTTCGTTATGATTGATATTTTTAAATTTTCCTTATTATTAAATTATGTGATATAGATGTAAGTGAAACAAAAACCTTTTCTCAAAATGATTTTTGTGATTCTGAATATTCAGGCATTCTAGGTATGCTGTCATATAAAGAACCTAACCATATCTACGCTGTTTGAATCTGAAACCCGTGGGCTGAGCATCTGTCGATCTATTTCTGATGGCCGGTTCCAATATGAATATCAAAAGATCGAAAGTTTTTGATATTTTTGTTATCATCCATATATTTCCTATTCAATTTTTTTCATTGTTACATTTTTTGATGCTGATGTAAGCAAAATGAGAAAAAATACATAATTAACTGATTCAAAAACTTTTTCTGAATGGTTCTTGTGATCCCGGAAATCAAAAATGGGTTCTAAATTAGGCTGACATCTATAACAATAAGCTATCAATATGAAAAATTGTCTGCAACGGCCAATCTGGATATAAAATATGAACCAGACTTCTAAATGAATATTCAAATATTGAAATTCCTAATTTGAAAACCTCGTGAACACGTATTTTTCAATCAATGGTTTGAGTTTCCGGTTTCAATTTGAACATCGAACTACAGAACATTTTTAATATTTTTTTGACATTTTTGGATTCGGAGACCAAAACGGCTCTCATGACTATCTTATCGAACTGTTTTCACATTTTCACGCGCGTCTGTAAAATCAAACCCTAAGAAGATCTAAATAGGAAGTCGCAGTTGGTAAATTATGAATATTTTCAAAAATTCATTTCAAGGCTGAATATGTCTTCAAACTTTGAAAAATAATGAAAATCTGGTACGATTCAAGAAAATTTCAATTTGACCCTATTTCTGAAATTGAAATTCAGACCCATTTTCAAGATTAACCCAGTCAAATGGTCCAGGTGTCTCAAAAAACCAAGATGGTTCTGGAACCGGACCTTCTGAATCGAAGGCTGGGAATAACAAAACATCTCAGTAATATCTGACCTCAATGGGCCCAAAGAACAAAAAATTTTCAAGTACTGAACTTCAGTCTTTCTTTGACAAAAGAGCTGTGAATGAACAATGACACAGTAGTTATTCTATTGTTTATGTTTATAAGAAGTTCAATTCTAGAATTATCAGTCTTGAATATTTTTTCAAACCTCAAATTTAGTTATCCAACTTCAAAAATAAATCCTGATAAAGAATTGAGCTTGTTTCTAAAACTAAAGAGCCAATTGAATGTCTCTAGTCCCTGAAAATTAGCCACTCAAAAAAGGCGCCAAATGCATAATTGGTTATATTTCAAGCAATTCACCGAAAAAAAAAATCGTGGCCGAACTCTTTGCACGAATTTCTCTTTAAACTTGCATCCGTCCAAAAGCAAGCGGTTTTTTGATTGCCTTCAGGGCAATTTCGTGTTGGCTTTTGAACAAAATGTCAACGTAAGTTTTTCAAATAGTTCACCAGACATTTTCATCTCCTTTTCTTGTCCTAGTTCCCAGAATTAACTTGTTTCTCCTTTTTTTTTTTGCTTGTTTCTTTGCTTCCTATTGAGCTAATAGAAGAGAGAAGAGTCTGCCCTCTTTTTTCGAACTTGGACCCCTCTTGGGACTTGTCAATTTCGTGTCTTTTCGATGAGCTCCTCGCACCTAATTTTCAGTTGACCGGAAAACTTGCAAACTTTCAAACACATGTTTCTGCTCTTCGTCTTTTTTTTCATTTTCAACTAAACAACATCCGTGTCACCTAAGTTTCATGAGAAGTTTGAAATAATCTAGTTTAAGTATAAAGTTCAACCTATTTCCAGTCTTGATCGCTAAACTAAGGTCGTATTTCAAACCTGAATTGTTGCAAAATCTCTGACACCCCCATGTTTTTCGTCAGTGAGCTCCAATTTCAGTCGTGGACTTTTATTCTATTTTGGGACCTAGGCATGATAGAAAGATTTAGGTCTTTTTTAACAAACAAGGTCCAAGGAATGAAAAGGGCTTCTTGGATAGACGGCAAGGTGCAATTTCAACCTAGTTTCAATTTGTTTGTTTTCCAACTCGGTTATTCCGTTCTATAACTGAATTTTTATGAAACATCCTTTTATCGACTACGTTTTTTAAAATCCTCCTAACCAAATTTAATTTTGGTTTCTAGGCAGTTCTATTGGCAAAATCTCACACCTCCTGAATCTGACCGGGCATGATTTTTATAAAGTCCAAAATATATACATATATCGGTTCTTGAACTTTAGTCGGACCGAAATTTCAAACATTTTCTGGATCAGATCCAGAAATCGGACTGGATTACAAAAAAATGTCTCCGAACTCGGTCTAATCGTTCAAAAACGGTTTTCTACTACACTCAGAAAATTTATGTATAAAAATCGAGTCCGGTTTGGTTTTTCCCGACCCCAATTTATAGGAAGAAACTGACGGTCCGGAAAAATCGAATTTGTAAACAGAAACGGATTGAACCTGTTTGCAAGGACCTGTTCTAAGGAACCTGGCATCTAAAACTCTTTTTATGTTCCGGTACAAATTTTTTTCTAGATTTAGTGCAGTGAGTTTGCAGAAGTCAGGCTCCTATTGAAATCTAAGCCGGTCCATGCACCAACCCTATTATATTCTTTCCACTCATTTCTAATACAATTTAAACTAGGAGCAAAAGACTAAACAGATTTCGAAAAACTTTTTTGTACATTTACAAGACAAACATTGCGCGGATATCTACTTCTGCTTTCTCTCTCCATACACACTTTTTCCTACCATTCTTATTTTTTCTTGCAAATCCAAAGTGGCGGCACATTTATGTTTGTTAGAAGGGCTGTCATACACACACAAAAAGAACTTTCTCACCTTTTTTCTCGAAATTTTATTTTCCTTTCATTGAAATGGAATTGTACATTTGTGTTTTGGTCCCGATTGTTGCCATTAAAGTATGTGAACAACAATGAGTAACTCCATTCACATATCCATTTCCTTTAACATTTTGAATGAAAAATAAAAAGATCGCGATTAATGAAGCTATTGAACTATGGATAGTTGTAATCTGATCTTTAAAGAAGAAAAAAGCACAAAATTTCGTCGTTTTCAAGGCAAATTTGTGACGCGCTCTTCTTCTAAATAAACTCCCTCTCTCCTTCAGATAGATCACACATTTCCGAAATTGTCTGTTTTTTGTTTTCAGTGTGTTTTTCGAAGAATTCAAGAAAACTTCTAATTAATTCACTCTTCTTAGTTCCAACCAATTATCTATCTGAGTCTTTTGAATGACTATGTAAATATACAGATAGATAAACATATGTTTTTCACTAAAACTAACTGCCATTTTCAGATTTCTATATTTTGTGAGCATGGATTTTTCTGTATTTGACATCTCGTATTTTGCACTAAAATGGTCTTTAGATGATTATATTTTCTTGGTTTTCCACGTAGTAAAAATGAAATCAAAGGGATGGATAAGTACTTAACAATATAAAAACAGAAACCCTTAAAGTATAACTAAATAAAAAATGAATGACCGAGTTTTGGCTTCTTGTTGTTTTTCTGTGAGTTTATTTCAAGGACATCGTTTTCGATCAGATTCACGTAAGAAACACAGAGATTCTATATTTTTGAGTCACACAAAAGATTTTATGGTATTTTGAGCCCGTTTCAGGAGTCTGATACCTCCTGGTCAGTTTTAAACTTATTTTATATATCAAGTTTATATAGGTTTTTGTTAGAACGGCAAACCAACCGTTTGGATAAAATCTAACCTGAAAATGAGTAGTTTCTGAAAATCATCCTTGTAACCAAAGAAGTTGTTGAGTCTCTTTTAACTTCAATTTATGTTCAACTATATCAGGTCTTGGTCCTTCGAATAATCATTTTTTGGAATCAGTTCTGGAGTTTGATCACATCAGGTTCAAATAAAGGTTCCAGTTTTGACCAGTGTATTCGACCTAATTTACCAAACTCAGTTTGATTTAAAAGATTCCGATTCAAAAACCATCGTTCAATTTATTTCTAGGTTTAAAAATATCGGGATGAAGAACTAGGTTCAAAAATATCGGGATGTCAAGTTAAACTGCCTCTGCACACAGAAGTTCCTTTTAAGAAAAAACTATTTAAGAAAAAACTATTTCCGTTTCTGGGTCATAATTCAGAACGTACATTATTCAAGATAATTTTTTTTTCTATGAGTCCGTTTCAGAAATTCAACCGACCTGGTCCAAATTATCTTCTAGATACCGAGTAAAAAATGAACAGGAAATTATTATATCTTTATTTTTGAATAATTTCACTTGTCTGGCTTCCAAATATCTTGTGTCTCAAAATAAATCAAAACAGAAATTTAATATCCTTAAACTTTTTCAACCAAGTCAAAATTCGTCTCTCTACGACCTCGTCACGTTTTTTTTGTCTCTAAATTTCTCAAATATCAAAAGTTCTCGAGTACATTCAGAACTCTTTTTTCTTCATCTCAACAATATGTTTTCGTGTTCACAAAAAAAAATATCCGTCTCTTTTTTTACTTTTTGAATTGAAATTCTTTTCTGAAAAGAAGACTGTTTTTGTCTGGAAAATACGAGAAAATTTCCCAAGTTTCAGCTTTTTTTTTCATCAATAAATGTTTATATCCGGGAAAATTGACAGAAAGCCAAGTGTATTCTATCTATCCAATTATTGAAATAGAAGGTGTCTTTCTCTCTCTCTCTCTCTCTCTCTCTTTCATTTTTTGTTCAATTATTCAAACATGTTTCATATTTTTTTGTTTAGCAGTGGTGGTGAGTCAGATTAAGAGCATTTCGAATATAAAAGTAGAAAACCAACTTTTTATTTATGTTGAAAAGAACTCAAACTTTTGAGGTCAGCTTTATTTTCAAAATATTTTGAAATTAAAAAAATGTGACCAAAACGATCACTTGTTCTTCTTGTTGATGACGTCTTTCCGTCATCAAAAGTTATTTAAATTGAAAAATAGTCGAGACAAGTCCTGGTCAAAACATGCTCACAATTCAACAAATTTTATTCGCTTTCATATTTTTTTAATTCTTTACGAATTTATGAATGTTTTCAAAGTACTTTACGTCATCTTAGAAATCTTGAAAAGCTGAAAAAATGCTGTGAATCGGTTGTTTTTGGCGGGTTGAACAAGTTGCATAAAACAGTTATAACAGAAAATTTGAATATTAGCAGAATTTTCAATATTTCTCTGAAATTAATGGAAATTAAATATACTGCAATATTTTCCCTATAAATTTCTAAACGTTAATTTTTCAAGTTTCGTATATCAATTTTTGTAGATTTTCGTTTAACCTGTTATTCATTTATTTATTTATTGAAATTTCAGTAAATTATAGGCGAAAACAAAAATTCTAGGGTTTCGTTACGCATTAAAGAACCCTGTAGTACTTTGAAACTGGTAGAAATATGTGATTCAAAGGGAAAAATAGAGCTTTTGTTGTTTTTCAAACTAGATTTTGAACTTCAAAAAGTTGATAACAGAAACTTTAAAAAAAATATCTCGTGAAAATATGTTGTTGGATCCAAATAATTATTTCTAAGAACCTTCCAAACCCTCAAAATCAAAAGCTTCTATCCAATAAAAGTTACTAGTTAAGGTCAGGTCCGTTTTTTCTGATCTCGTCCGTTTTAGGATCTTTTTGAGTCGACTAGCCAATTTCAGGAATATTCACTTCCGGTTCTGGTTTTCATTGAACCAGATCCAATTCAGGGTTTGCCTAAAAACAAAATAATTATTTAAATTTGTTGTTTTCAAAATGTTGAACACAATTACACAATTTCGTTCCTGTGAAAAATCGATGTTTCATTGATTCGATCATTTGATTTTCTCATCTATCTTCTTCTATCCTATGATTTTCTCAAATTACCATTTCGTTTTTTGTAATAGTATCCTTCCTATTTGTGAGAAGCAACCTCCTTAAGTTCAAAGGTAAACGTGATTTACGAAATAAGAGAGAACAAAAATATCTCATCATTTTCGGAGAATATATAATTCAATTTCATTTTATATCCTTCCAATGCTCATTGAATTAGAATACGGATCATCTGAGATTTACTTCTTATACATTACATTAAATGAAAAACAAAAAATCACCACCCAAACCTTTTTTTGTTTGCAAAATAGGACTACAGAATATTCAATGATTCATCCTGATTAGCCTCCTCGCATATTTTGTCTATGTTTGCTCACTGAACCGTTATTTTTTCCACAAATAAATAGAGGACTTTTTTGTTTTGTTTTTTTCGCTTTTTAATCTTTTTCAAATAACAAAAATAATCAAAAATCTGTGCTGCACACTGCGTTTGTTTTTGGTTTCTTATTCGGTTATCGTGATGAGATTTGCAACAATTTTTTGAAAAAAAAAATGGATTAGACATCTCAGTTTCTTGAGATTTTTGAACCGCATTTCCGAGTTCGAAATTTATAAAAATCAGTTCAGAATTCATTTTCCTGAAATACTCCGTTTCGTAAAATGAACTTGAAGGTTTTTTGTCAACAATCAGAAAAGTACGTTGGCCTAGATTTTTGAGAAACCGATTGAGACTTAAAGAAAAGTATAACAAAATAAATTATGAATGACCTATTCTTGGCTTCTTGTTGTTATTTTAAAAAATTCATTTCAAGGACATCATCTTATTTTTTGAATAAATAAGTATCAGATTCAATTCAAAAGATACATATGTTCTAAATTTTGAAATGGCTTCAGAAGATTTGAGGTTTGTATGAGAACGGAACCCATGAGGAAAACATATACAAGTGAATAGTGTCTAATTAAATTCTAACTGAAATAGTAATAACCCTAGTTCAAAAAAATTATTAATCCAATTATTCAAAGGTTGGTTCCGGTCAAAACTTGAACTGCTAAGAACATTAGCACTCAAGTGAATAACTTTCTCAGGTTCGACTCAGGGAAGTTTTTTGTAAAGTCTGATTTGGCCCCCATTTTTAACCCTATTTTACTGGAATCAGTTCACTACAGGCGATTCAAAATCAGTAATCACCTAATTTTTGTTTTCAAATAAAATTGATTGTCTGAAATAAAATTGATCGTTCCTAAAACGGACCCCAGAAAAGTTGGACCCTATCAAAAAATATTATCAAAACTTTCCGAAAGTTTTCGGGTCAATCTGAAAAACACAGCTTGAAAAACATATGTGAACTAAAGTTTAAAAAAATCAGTGATCAGTGAACATTTCGTTTCTACTTTTCTATTTTATTGTTCATTTTTAACGTTAGAATGTCTGTTTTTGGTGGTACCTATTCTAAAAACTATACAGATATCTGGCCTGAGTATTTTTCTGATTTTCTGAGTCTGTTCAGAAACCACAATTCGTCACCAGGTTTATGAAAAACTACAATGTTTTCTGACAAAAAAATTAATTAACTTTCAGTACTTCTCCCTCATGATAAAAATGAGACATACAGCTCTCTAATTTTCCAGGAACATTCCGACTTTCCCAGACTTTTCCCCAAAAAACCAAAATATTTTTTCCGAGCCGGATATGTAAAGGAATTGAGCTTCTGACAACAAATTGTGATTTCTTCCGATTGCTAGTCTCCTAGCAAAAAATTCTTATTATCAACAAAAATTGCGGTTCTTGATTTTTGACAAAAGACCATTCAAAGTTGTTACAACTTCCGAAAAACTTGGCATATTCAATGAGGCTCCCAGAAGCAGCAAAAAAAAGAAAGTCGAACTTCGAACCAGTTTCGGACTTTTTTGCTCCTCTTCATTTTAATTCAATCGTGAAACATTTTCTTTTACTTTATCTTCTTCTACTTTTTCACTTCATTTTTTCTCCAATTCTCTTTGAAAACCAAGAAAATTTCAGATTGTTTTTTTTTGGTCGACATGAATTGCTGATACATAGAATAAAAAATAGATCATGGAGCAAGCAGATAATACGACAGAGTCTATCACAGAATGTTACGAGCATGAAGTGGATATATACTACAAGTAAGTTAGAAATATAGTTCCTTGGTACAGGATTTTCCTAAAATGGAACCGGTCCAGTTTTTATTCAATAATCCCTAATTTCCAGAGTCTTCTCGACAATAGTGAAAGGCTACCTAACAGTTCTATGTGTTATTCTTGGAACAGTCGGCAATCTTCAAGGGATTCGTCGAGTTCAAGCGGCTCATTTGGATAAAAATCGAGGAGTTGTGCTCGCTGTTTCGATGTTAGCTTTGGCCTTCTGGGATACTTTACTCCTCTGGGGTGCCTTTTTCTATTACGGGCTGACAACATTGTTTCCTTCAACAAAGTATGGTTCGATGACGTTGTTAATACCTTATGCTCATGGATTGACGAATATTGCAAATACCGCATCGGTTAGTTCTTACATTAAATATTATATGAAGGTATTGACGAACTTTTTAAAAAGTTTTGAGAGCTCATCAATATTCTGAATTCAACTAGTGCTAATTTCCATACGGAAAGCTTGATAATCAATTGGAAAGTCAGTTAAAATTATTATGTGATTTTCTAATTAGACCTTTTCCATTCTAACCTCAACAATATTTTCTAGATCTGGTGTGTTGCTGTTATCACAATTCAGCGATTCATGGCAACCCGTGATCCATTCCGAACATCCCGCTCAGTTGTAGTCATGCAATCATTCCGAAGCGAACGTCGTATCTCATTCATCTACTGTTCTTCTTATCGTCGATTGTTCCGAATGCCTTTGATATTAGCAGCTGTGGCGATCATTTTCAACATTCCCACATTTTTCGAACTTCGTACATTTCCTTGTTATAGTGTGGTATTAAATCGAACGACGATTATTGCAATTCCCGCCACAATTCGATTCAACACATTCTATTCATATGGTCGCGCATTTTTCCGAATGATATTCGTTTCAATCGGCCCAAATGTTTTTATCCTTTGTGTAACCCTAGTTACCGTTTTCATATTGCGCGGTTCAAATCGATCAAGAAGACAACTATTTCAAATGGCCGATAACCTCCTGGAGCGATATGCTTCGAGGGAAAATATTCAAACATTACTAGCTATTATGATCGCTGTCAAATTCTTACTATTACGAAGTTTGGTTTTTGTGGTAAGCAAATATCTTTGTTTTGATGCAAACATAGTTGTTTTTTTATAGATGGACATTGTTGAAGTGTCTGTTGGCTTTAGTAACCCTTATACGCAATACTTCATCGATATCAGTAACTTTCTGGTTATCATCAATTCAGCAACAAATTGTATGATTTATTTAAAAGGTTCTGAATGGTTGAACAACAAGTTTGTGGATCGGCAAACAATCAAAAGGAAGAAAACAATATGTGATTCTGGGTAAGTTATAAAATAATTGGTTAAAAATGATGGTCACAGGATGAAGGGGGAGTTCTCAAAAATTTGTTTTTGTGAACTACGATTTTTAGAAGTGTGAAGGTCCTATTTTTATCTAGATCCCAGTTCTCCATTTTATTTAAACCGAAAAGAGTTCCTGAACTGTTTGAAGTCAATGTTTGTAAAAATAAGAGTCCGAGATTTTTTTAAGCTCTGAAACCTTATAAACATTTAGATAGATGATGATCTCTAGCAAATTCTGAATTAAACCCGAACTTCTAAAAACCAGACCGGACCCGATTATTTTGAACAGTTGCCTGAATCGGGTCAAAAAATCGATCACAAAAAGAGTTGACTTACCCCGTTTTAGGTCTCAATGAAATCTTGGACCGGTCTGATTTGAGAACCACCGCAGTTCCCTACGAAAATAACCCACTGCTTTCAGCCAACTCCTCGGCGACCGCCTTTCAATTCTATGCCTCTCTTGGGACAAAACAATGGAAATGACAAACGGCGAACTTGGCACTCGGATAGCATGGAACATGTTGCGGAAACATCCCACAATGTTCAATGATATAAAAAGTGACGAACCCGAAAAAGTTTCACTTCTCAATGGTTCTTGTAAAAGAAGCATTGATCATGTGAAGCTAAAAGAGATTGGTAATCGAATCACCTCATTTATCTCCGAGTTATTGGAACTTATGAAGAATTCACAAACTGAAGATGTGAGTTTTACTTAACCTAAAAGACTGGGAATGGGAATAAATTACTGATTTTTTCAGGTGATAATCTGTCGGATACGTCGAGTTGGAGCAGTTCATTATGATCGAGGAATCACATTTAGTTCTTCGATTTTCAAAGAATTCAAAAACACTATTCAAACAGCTATTGCAGAATGTCAATACGCCAGTGCTCAGGTACCTCAGAATCTTTTTTAATTGAAAATTTTAATTGTTTTTTTTTCAGGAACGAGACGCGGCTCTAGAATCCTGGAATATTTTCGTTTCTTTTATCATTCGAGAAATGAAAATGGGAACATGGGTAATGGGAGACAATGTCAACCAAATGCCATAAAATAGAACATACTTACATATTTGGTTTTTTTTCCGCGGGTTGTATATAAATATGTTTTGTTTTGTATTTTTACTCTATTTTTTGATCCCAAAACTAACCCGGCCATAATAATTGAATCGATTCACAGTGACCCGGCTATTCAGTGAAACTTGGACGGCTGAGGATTCGGAGAAAATTACAGAATCCTGTAAAAAACACAAGGTATGCACAAAATAAAATTCAAAAAAAAAAAAACTCACATGACTTGATGGAATTTTGTTCATATGCAAAAATACTTTCTCACTTTCCATCCAACTTTCTGGATTATGAAATGATGGTCCGTTATCGGCTTCAAAGCGGATATCTTCAACGTTTTCAGAGTTTGAGCATTGCCAGTCGGATGGGTCGCCGAGAGCTGTTGGATTGTTGAAAATGATCAAACCGTTGTCGGGGAGATAGATTTGAGAAGCCTGAAAGAAATAATTTTTTACTGATTTTAGAAAAAACTTCACGTGTTTTGTTTTCCAACGATGTGATAGGATTTAAAAAAAAATAGAAAATAAATTGATAAATCAATTTTTGTGGCGTTTGGTAGAGTTGTCAGCATCAAAGTATGTTAATCTTGAGACTCTAAGCTAGTAAAAAATCCAGAAAAAATATCAGAAGACTGGAGATAAAGGTCCCAAAAAAAATGAGGAACCCAGAAAGATATGAGAGCACTAGAATAACATATGAGTCCAAATATAAATATAGCGATAAACAATGGTCTCAGAATAGTATAAATGTCTTATAATAACAAAGAAGTTCCAAGACAATATCAGGCTCTCATTAAACTGTAAATTCCCAAAGAAAACTATCAGAAAAAGAACACTGAAACAGTATGTCCAAGATCCCGAAACATAAAAAAAAGAGGTTCCAGAAAGGTGAGAGATGAATAAGACAATATTATCTAAGAATCTGAAAGGTGTTATCAATTACCATGTCAGTATCATATTTGACTACGAAACGAGACCACATAAGTTCTACGAAACACTATTCTGAAACCTAGTTCTTCGCGGGATCCCCTATGATAGAATAAAATTTGATTTTATGAAATAGTCGGAGCTACCAATCAAAACTAATATTCATATTCCACAATAATTTTAATTTTAAAGTTATAACTATCAAACAAACCTCTAAAACATTATTGACAAATGCCACAACATATCCGTCAGAACTATCGAAGTTGATAATATCCGTTCTACATGGCGTCTTACGATCATTCCAATTATCAGGATCAGTCACAAATCTTTGTTTTTTGAACTCGAATTCGATCGATATCACCAAAATAGGTAAGAAAAATAGTAAAAATAATATTTTATTCATCACAATATGTGAAACTTTTGTTCGGCCAAAAATGTTGATATTATAATAAAAATAATGATGATGAGGGGGGAAATGTAATATGATAGTGAAAAAATGGATGGATAAATAAATAAATGAATGGAATGGAACGGAGTTGAATGGAATGGAATGAACTGGAATGGAATGAACTAGCGGGAAAGGGATGACTTATCAATAAACAATATATTAATGTTCCATCTAATCATCATTGAATGGTACCAAAGTGTGCCATTGAGCAACAGATCTTCTCGGAGTCCCTAGCATATCATTCCATTGTTTGAGAGCAACACCTGATGCACATGTACCGATGAGAACCTGCAAATAGAAACCGGTAAACAAGAGTGCATAAAAACAACTAAAGTAAGAATAATTGTTCGGAATTTGGGATTAGATTTCCTCTTTCTTTCTCGGTAGGAAGGAAGGAACTTATTGTTTTAGCTTCCGATGTCCTAAAAGTGAACTCTAAGAAATTGGCATTTTTCGATTGGAAAATAATAGGGTAAATTTTGTTTATTGTGAAAGTGTGGTTTATAACGCGAATAAAAAAGTGCAGAAGTGCATGGAAAAATC
This sequence comes from Caenorhabditis sp. 38 MB-2015, assembly GCA_900536415.3. Lineage (NCBI taxonomy): Eukaryota > Metazoa > Nematoda > Chromadorea > Rhabditida > Rhabditidae > Caenorhabditis > Caenorhabditis quiockensis. The sequence continues at coordinate 81,455 of LR549862.1, forward strand.
ATACTTCTTGTATTATGCGTCATCCAAAACTCGAAAGTAATCTAGATCAAAGAAAGTATAAAGGATTTTGATGAAAAAGTATCCAATCATTGATATCTAATCTTAGAAAAAAACCAGAAACGGAACCAACACACATGTATAACACAGGAGTGAGATTTGAGTAAATTCGGGCGGGGCGGTCTGATTTAGGCAACACAGCAATTTCAGAATTTCAGAGTGAGCTATGTATGTTTACCTGTCCAATTCGTTCATTTGATCCAACTCGATCATAATCCGACACTGTCACATGCAAATGTACTCTCATCATTTTCTCAGGTGTCACATCAAAACTAAAACTCTCATTATAATACGGATTCAACGTCTTCATTTTGATAGTCGTCTTCTTTTTCTCCAATCTTTTAGTACCCATCATTAAATAAATTTTCACATATGGATCTGCAACATTATTTCATATTGAATCCCTCTTCGAAGTTCATCGATCTCACCTGATAATCCTAAAACATCCATTTTCTTCAGGTTTTTACATTCCATCACAACCACTGATAATTTGTTCTTATTTGGAACATATCGAAGTGCTAAACACACTTCTCCTAATCGATTTTCAGGGGGACTTTCGATTAGATCTGTTCTTTCGATCGTTGAGGCAAGATCGATTTTACCGAGGGGAATCGATATTTGACCAATCTGGAAGTAGAAGGGCAAAAGTGCAATTAATGAGAGTTAGAATTTACCTGGTCATGTTTACCAAATCTGTCAAAATCAAAAACATTGAGAACTAGAGTTTGTCCACCAATCTCATTGAACGGGATCTGAAAATAATAGTTTTTAGCGGGAAAAAAGAAAGAAGCTAGTGATAGGAAGAAAATTGAGTTATTTTCAAAGTGATGAGCATTCTCGATATAGTAAAACCCCTAGGGGAGTTCTCACCGAGAAGCCTGGTTTTAGAGAGAATTTTTTTATCACATGACTATCCTGTTTTGACTAAAATAGATGTCGGTGAGAAAAATCACATGAGTAAATAGAGCTCATTGAGATTTCAAGTATTATGATGAAATCATAGTATGAATCACTAGAGATCAATATCCTGTCAAAATATGAGGTGAAATTCAAAACGACTCTTTTTTAGGAGATAAACGAAAATTTGCCATTTTTCCCCGAACAAAGGTTATTTGTTGTTGCTAAGAAAGAAAAAATTAGAAACTGGTAACTAGTGACAAACAAATATACTTTTCTGAGAACACATTTTTGACTTCAAAAAGTTAGAAAGCTTTGGCTAAAATCTAATTAACAGAACCAAGAAGATATCACTTCATAGGTGGTTGCTGGATTGCACAACCTGATGACCGGACCCGATTTTATGGGTCTTTTCGATTCAGATAGTGCATGGATCGGGATTTTTCGTCACACAGTCTCGAACCACTCGCTCAAATACCATTTTTCAAAAAAAAAATTTTTTTTCAAAAAATTCTGTAAATTTGGGGATCGATTTGCATTGCTTTAATATGTCGCTTGTAAAAATTTGAAGTAATTTCATCAACTTTGAGATACTATACGACAATTTGAAGTTTCACTTTTGCCTGTGGGTAACTTTCAGTCGTTTGGTTCGCAAACTGAGGTGTCGTTTAAAATTCTATAATAATGTTTCATAGACGTAAACAAACACGAGGAATCTTTCTAACTTGGTGAGATAGGAAGGAAATGTTTTCTAAGAGGTGAAAATTCAGCTTTTTGTGTCCAAATTTGTCAAAAACAGAACTGGATGGAATGATAAAAAATTTTGTCAACTAGAAAGTTGTGCGCCTCAAAATTAGCTGAAAAATGGTTTTTTAATCATGAAAAAATATTCACTTAGAGCAAAGTTATGATTTTTTGAAGTTTTAGCATTTTCCATCTTCACCCCCTCCCCCCAAAGGAGTCAAAAAATTTTTCGCCAAAAAAACATGTGTGGTGTGCTGTACACACATAGGGCTTTCAATACAAAAAATTTCAGCCAAATCGATTTTTCCAATGGTCGTGCCATGTCAGAAAAATTCACGTTTTTACAAAAAGTCTCTCTTAAATATGTTCCGGAATCGAATTCGGAAATGGGACTCAAGCTATAAGCCCATTCAATAACAAGTCAAACGGGACCAAAAGAGAGTCTTGTTTCCTCAAAACCTCTGACCTACAGTAGTCTTTTTTGGCTTTCGGGTGGACTGCAAAAAATCACAACTGTCAAAAACTGTGTCGTTAATTTTTTTAAACAGTTAGAAAAACTTTTTTAATAAGGCGCACATTGCCTAATAATAAGGGCGAGCCGATTGTTTTTGCTCAGGTTTTTTATGCTCCGAAACTTCAGTGTTTATACCTACATTTCTAACTATTTTTTACCCAACTTATTGGACCACGTCAGATTCAAATAAATGTTAAAAACCTGTGATCTCTGTTTTCAGAGTTTTGGCTGTCAATTAATAAGTGTTCTCTTTCTAATCTCTATGACTCAAACTGATCTTTAGACTGATTCATTTCATTGTTCATTACACATAAAAAATAATCTTTGATCATGTAACTCACCTTGAAAGTAAAACTCTCATTGAACACCGGATTCAACGACTTCCTCTGCACTTTTGTTTGGAACTTCTTCTTTTTCTCCGGCAATAGAAACAATTTGACATAAGGATCTGATGTTCCTCCCAAATCCATAGCTGGCAATTCTTCGGCCTGTATAATCACGATGGTCAATGCATTCTTATCAAAATCATAGTCCAATTTGTACTGAAGTCGTCCGAGAAACTTTTTCTCTTTGTCCTCATCTTTCTTTTTCGAAACTGACATACTGAAAAAAACGAAACTTTTTTTGTTGTTCGAAAAAAAACTGCAGATTGGTTTGGGTGGGAGTTGGAAAATGAATGATAACGGAAATGTCTAGACATCAAAGAAATTTCCACTTTTTTCGAGTTTTTTGGATGAATAACAACTAACTAGTTAGAAAGAGGGTGGTAGAACTTCGAAAACCAAAAATTATCTAATTTTCTTTCTTTTTTCAAAAAAAAGCGAAAAACCAAAGCTCAATTTCTCAAGTGAAAAAAATGGGAAAAATTCAATCTCGCAGGTCATAAATTTATACATACATGAATATATCCATATAAAATATTCAGAATATATAAAAAGTACACATGCTCTGCTCTCTATTTCTTTCATATCCACTTTTTTTGTCATCTCGAGAGCTTTTTTTGACATTTGACTATATTAGCAACAGAATAAAAACTAACAAAAAGGCATATTCGATAGAATCCGAAAAATAAACATTTGAATTTATGCTATATTTTTCTCTCACGGTTGGATATGAATATCATATTGGAATATGTGAATTTTCAATTGGAATTGCAATTGAAAAAATTTTCCTAGACAAAAAATAACAGGGTTAGTTGGGGTCATATGAGATTTGTGAAGAATCTCGCGCAGACAACAAAAAAAAAACAACAAAGAAGAAAAAAATAGAGAACAACAAATCTAATATTCATACTTGAAGTACTTGACCAAAAACATTCTTGAATTTTGGATTAGTATGTTCGAGGCAGGAAATTAAAAAGTAGGATTTTGCAGGAACTATGGAGCTTCTTGGATTTTGAAAACCTATTTTCAATTTTGAAGATTTCAAGGATTAGTCAAAGAATTGACAACTGGAAGAAAGAATAATCAAATTGTGAAGATTGTTGACGAAATAAATATTATTCGATGAATTCTTGAACTCTGATCAACATCTTGTATTCAGATTTAGCCAAACGTGATCCAGAATGAGGGGTTTTCAACTACAATGTTCGAAAAATAATCAAAAACATACAAATAACCCAAGACTATAAGATAATTATTCATCGTGAGCATTTCTAGAACATCAGTTTTACAATAAAAACATAGAATAAAAACATAGTATACGGCGCTATTTCCGGATATGAAACAAAAATGGAAAATTGACTTAACATAAGTCCTCAAAAAATAATAGGCCCAAGTCCTCAAAATAGTTGTTAAACAGGCTTTCTTATTTTCTCACTACAGACTTTGATGTCAAAAGTGGGACCGACGCATGGGTTTTGGCCGAAAGTCAACAAAAATTGTATACAAGACATTGTTCAACTTTGTAAAACCTATCGAATGATATATTTGAAGCCGACATGTAGTCATTCAAACGCGCTCAATTGATAATGAGTTCATCCTTTGAAATTGGTTTCAATGGGGTTAACTTTGCCGAATAATTCACATCAAGATTTTTTTTGAGAACAATTTCAGGACAAAACTCTAGAAATTCCTGAATTTGGATAACATTTGCAACCTTGCAAATGTCTGGACAAGTTTTATTGTTCATCCTCAAAATTGTGTCTCGAAAGTAATAAAACAAGAAAACTTGTTCAAGTACTCGGCTTACTGTAGTATTAAAACTTTCATCGGAAACCAATTTCCTATATTCAGACCAAAGAATAATACCCATTCAAAGTACATATCGGAAACCCTAAAGTAATAAGTCTAAACTAGACATTTTCAGCGTTTAGAATGTTATGTATAATCTCCATGGTCTCAAGAAATAAGTCACCCAAACCCCAAAAAAATAAAAACAAAACAAAAAAAAAGAGTATTTTTCTCAGACACTTTTTTTTCGATTTCCTCCAAAAAATAAGAGGCAAAAACATACATATATCCACAAAAAGTAAACAAAAAACCGAATTATGTCAGGAAATTGAGATCTTGATGAATCTGGAAAGCAAATAGAGACTGGTAGGTCTCTGGGCGAGAACCAAATTAGCTAGTCCCAAGTCCAAAAAAAGTGGTGAGTAACAACAAAAAAGGGGAAGCACATCACGAAAAAAATACACATCCCCCCTATATAGAGGAAAATAAAAGAGGGAGCAGAAGAGCAGAAGAATCGATATCAAGTTGGGAAGAAAAAAAAGAAAAAAAAGGAGAAGAGGCAAAGTGCGCGAAATTTCAGAATTATTTCCAAGTTTTTTTTTGGTGGTAGTGGGTTTACAGGAAAAGAAAAACAACAAAAAACGACGAGATGAGATGAGCAGCGGAAAAACAACAAAAACAAAATTAATTAAGGAGGAAGACTGGAAAAGATGGATGAGCATCAATTTTGGAAGAAAGGAAAGAAAAAAGTAATTTCGATTGAGAATCTATGAAAACAGAAAAGATCAAATGGGATACGAGTTGGAAAGTCTTTCAACTGGAAAATTGAAGCCAGAAGTGAATGATGAAGGAACGAGAAAAAGAAGAGGAAATTGGATTATGCTAATGTGTGAATATATCGAAACTTTGGAGCAAAAAGATACGATAAGGAAATGCGTTGAGCTGGAAAATTGATGGAAAAAATGAGAACAACTTCAAGTCCATAAATTCATATGAAAGAATCATGAAAACAGAAAATATGGGAGACAAAAAAATGAGAAGTTTTTCGTGGTGCAAAGGTATTTTCTTACACTTGTATGGAGGTTTCGAATTTTGTTCTTGAAGTTTTGTTCTTGTTTGTTTTTTTGATAGACCTGATGAAGCCTTATCCTTTTTGGCCTGTATTGAAAAATTGAACTGGTCCAGGCTCATAAGAAATATTAATTAAACTTAGTTGTTAACCTAAGCCCGAGCCCAACCTGAATGGTTCGTAATCATTAAAAATGGAATCCGTTGTCTGGTGTAAAGGGTTATTCTTTTAGGCCCAGCGGAATTTCAATTGAAAATACAAGTGAAACACAAACGTTCCGGCTCTTTTCACGTTCAGAAAAGAGCCCGCGGGCTTTTTGGTGAAGCTTAAGCCGGACTCGAACAGCCCAATTCGTAGATGCGAGATAGAAAGCTCCAAAAATTTGTAACAGGACCAGTATTTTTTCAAACATGTTGTTCCCCACCACATTTCGAACTTTCGAGGCCCAAAAAACATCCAAACTTTTTGCAAAAAAAAGGAACCAGAAATGAAGAAAGCTGTTCATCAATTTCTGACTTCAAAAATGTCAGTTGACTAATACTTAGTCATGGGCATATCAAGTAGAATTTGGGGAAAAGGAAGAATTTGAGAACTTTCACCACTTTATGTACAGGAGATCGTTTCAGGTACTTTACTTATTGACCAAGTTTTATGGAAAATCCTAAAACGGAGCATCTGAATCCGACCTGCGACGAAAAAATGTTTCTGAAAAGGACTCAAACAGAAAATACACAGAACTATTGGGTCGGTTCTAAGAATTTTCGTTTTGATCCAACCTTGAACAGGTAGATTATTATCAAACTCAATTTTCAAAATTTTGAATCTGGTCAACAACCTGTATTACCCCCCAATCAGAATTTGGCTCCCATAACTTGGTCATTTATCAATATTATCTTTGTTTTTCCCATAGCCCAGGTTTTTTCTTGTATTCAAACATCAATTCCAGTTAGCTTTCGAGGGAATAGTTTTTTTCTCGGAAGTCTTTTTTTTTCATTCTCATGAATTCAAAAACGGAATATGTTAGGTCAAAACAACACTCTATAAAGTTTTTATTTACTTTCAAAAACGCATAGAAGCGGAAATTCTCAATTGGCTATGAATAATTTCACAAAAAAATTCGTCCGCTTCAAAACAAAAACGAAATCTTCTAACCAAAACCCGAATAAGAATGAGCAGATGCAAAAAAAAACATTTTTTTTTGTGCTCATTGTCAGCTGAGACCTCATTTTTGCGCTATTCACAAAAAGAGCTCAATCTAAAAAAAAAAAAGAAGAAAAAATTTCTTTTTTTGTTCGCTTGTCAAACTGAATGGTCAATAAATCAGTCAGACTGACAAGCCTTTCTTTTCAGTTTGAAAATGGAATTTCTAAAATTTATAAAGCATGAATAAATAAATATTGATAGACAATGGAAATTAAGCCGAAAAAGAGAAAAATAAGATATAAATTTCGTTGTTTTTCACAATTTCTTGAATCTGTATAGTAATCCAATCGAAAGCGAATATATAATTTTGTGGCTGGAAAATTGTTCTAGCTTTGATTCGATTATGAAAACAAGCACATGCACTTTTGAATAAAACATGAGAATGAATAAGAACTTTTGATTTTCTCTTAATAAAATGAGAAGTGTGAAATGAGTAGTATAGAAATTAATTGTAAAAAATCATGAGATCTATCAGAAACTGAAATTGGCATTAACAAGGAATGATTCCCAAAGTATTCTATCAAACCCAATATATTTTTTGTGCAAATTGTAGTACCTAGTGAGATAGGAAAAACCGTCCTGGGATTAAGCAAGGAAATTTTGTTTTTCGGAGAAATTTGGATTTTTCGATTTTTTCTATGAAAAAATTGCGGCCATCTTTGAAAAATCATAACTCATTTCAAATTTGACAAAAAAAGTCGGGTAAAAAAGCAAAATGTAGCTGAAATAATGATTTTTATTATAAAACCAAAGAATTTGTTCTGCATTTTTTTTCAAGTATAAAAATATTTGAAAAACAACAATTTTTGAAAATTTCAGCTAGAGAAACAGTATGAAGGAGAACTTTTCCCGAGTCGGGGTGCTGTTTTTCGAGTTCTACGGGCCAAATAATGTCAAGAAACATATTCAAATATATACCTCACCTAGCATCTGGAAAAGAAAAAACAGGATTTATATGTTTTTTAAGCGAAAAAAAAGAGAAAAAGTCACCTTTTCTATCAATTTTCGGTTAGTATGCTGGTTAACCCGTGAAAATAATTACGAAAAAGTCAGAAATTCAATTCTTGTATCATACAAACTCATAAAATTAAAAAAATAGAAATTTAATTTTTTATGAATTTTTCCTGACCTATTGATTATCCGTGCAGGTCAGCTAACGAAAAGTAGATCGAATTTTGAAAAGTTTCAAAATCTCTCATTCTGACCTGCTATTTCGTCGGTTCAAACTACATATAGTCTTTTGTCGATGACTGACCTCCACGGATAAGCAATATCATGCTCGACAAAAATTCAAAACAATTTAGGTTCGAATTTTCTTATTTTTTGAGTTTGTATGATACAATAATTGAATTTCTGACTTTTTCGTAATTATTTTCACGGGTTAACCAGCATTCTAACCGAAAATTAATAGAAAAAGTGAGTTTCATACGTTTTCTCTAGCTGAAATTTTCAAAAATTTTTGTTTTTCAAAGATTTTTATACTTGAAAAAAAATTCAAAAAAATTTCTTTGCTTTTATAATAAAGCTACATTTTTCTTTTTTACCCGACTTTTTTTGTCAAATTTGAAATGAGTTATGATTTTTCAAAGATGGCCGCAATTTTTTCATAGAAAAAATCGAAAAATCCAAATTTCTCCGAGAAACGAAATTTTCTTGCTTAATCCCAGGACGGTTTTTCCTATCTCACTAGGTACTACACTTTGCCCAAAAAATATATTGGGTTTGATAGAATACTTTGGGAATCATTCCTTGTAAGATTTTTCAGTTGAACAACAAATTGTGAAATCTCTGCAATTTAATCTAACGGAAAATGTTTCGATTCAAATAGTCTGACTTAGGAGCTACCAACATACATATGGCTTCAAAAAAATAACAAATTTGACATATTGTCATTTAGTCTAGTCTATCATAGGAAAATAATAATGACGGTTGACTATTAGTGGTTCACAAATCACTGCCATTGGGTTACTGTAGTTTTAGTTCTCCCACATGAAAATAAATTCCTCGGAATGATGAAACCATGAAAAAAAAAGTTTAATGGGGTAGTTTTACACGTAGAATTTTAATTTAGGACTGGAAATGAAGTTAAGCTCCTGTGTCACCGATTTGTCTTATACCGTATAGAAACCTAGCGATATAACTTCTGAATTGATTTAAAAAAAAACTTTTATCTGTTTAAAGTGAACTGCATATCTCCAGTTTTCATAAGGAAAGCCCATTATAAGATGGGATTTTTTTTGTAATGCTTCATAGTTTAATTTTTGCACCGTTCATTAAGTACTTCCCCTATGTATTTCATCGTTTTTAGGTTAACTTACGGTTCGCTGAGATGGAATCGTATTCCACGATCCATTTTGAAGTAGTTGACGTGGTTTATTTTTGATATGAATACCGCGAATAAAAATAATTGTTTATCTGCTTGCTTTTATAGCGATTGGGAGTGCCTCTTGGGATTACTGTAGTACTGAAATGTGGGTGAGTGGGCGTCGGAGGAAGTACTTGTTGTACAAAAAACAAGACATACAATAAAGATCACCATTTCGGGTATACAATTAATGATTTTGTCTACCAGTCAGAAATGATCTATGAGTAGAAATATCGTTTCATAGAGATAATACGAGTTTCCCTAAAAATGATGCTTTGAAAAACTTGAGAAACGGTGTTTTTCAGTAGATCAGTATAACTCGACACATAACAAAAACATGGTACATTTGAGCAAAACTATACAATTCTCGACTTTGTGAAACTGTGTGTAATTAACTTTAGTCCAGTACAACTCGTATGATTTCACGTGGTCCCAAAAATAGAAAGTTTATTCTTCTGATAAAAGATAATTTGGAGATTTGACCGAGTACCCCCGACCAGGCTTGTGCGGAACCAAGTTCCGACTTGTTATTTCGGATCTTTTGAGAATCGGAGCCGAGTTCCGAAATCGTTTCGGAACTGCTCGGAACCAAAAATACTAAAAAAAGTAGGATTTTTCTCAAAAGTCAGAGTTTTTTTTTTTCAAATTTTGAAGTAAAAACTATTGGTTTCCCTGATTTCTGAATCCCAGCTCTGTAGTTTCATCATTTTCTAGTGTTTACCTTTATACCCAATTTCAAACCAGGAAATTCGAAAAAATCCGGTAAAGGTCATTCCGAAAAGTTCCGAAAGTTCCGGTAAAAAATTCGGAACTATTTTGCGGAACTACTTTTTTCCGACTGCTTGATTCGGAACTGAATTAGAGATTCCGAAAGTTCCGAGAGGCTGGTTCCGCACAAGCCTGCCCCCGACTAACTAATGTTATTCTAATTTTAGTGTCACTTCATCTCCTTCAAAAAAGTGAGTTCTATTGGAAAAAGTGTGGTTCCTTCTTCCAGAAACCACAGTTTTGACCCCCACGCTATTGGACTCATCGATTCATTGGACTATTGGACTATTGACTATTGGACTCATTGGAACCCTCGATTTCTCACAATGATCGTGTTCAAAATCACTTCATTTTATTCGAAATTTAAACTGTTGAAAACGCTAAAATAACAGGTACAAACACTAAAATCTGAAAACTTAAAATTTCCATTTCCACAATGCGTTTACTTTTGATCTATTGGAAAAATTATGAAGTCTGACGAATTTGGTTAAAATTAAAAAAAAATTGTTCATAATTCTGCAGATTAATTTTTTTTGTTCTGCAGATCAAATTAAATAATCATTAATCTTTTTTGTTTGAAATAATTTAACAGTTTTTTTTTTTGAGAACTTGTAAGTCCGTTTTCGCGGAATTTTGCAAAGATTAATACAAAATGCAAAATTCATCACAAATAAATAATCAACATTACAGAACCCTCTAACCCGTGTCCGATTTTCTTTTTTAAATAACTTACGAAAACATTATTGTCGGTCTTGAGCGTAGTGTATTTGACGAGAAATTCTGAAAATAATTTGCAGAGCTCAGTGAAAAGCCGATAAACTGAGAAAAACAACAACTCGAAGAAAAATAGATGAATGTCTATATAACACTTCTTTTGCTTGGTGGATAATTGCTAATTAGAAAGAGCAGAGAAAAAAATGATGATGATGATGATGAAGAGAAATGGAAAAAAATAGAGTCGAATGAATGCTTTTCACATTTTTAGACATATACGAAACGAGTCAATTGCTCGCAAATAAATGTGTTGATACGGAAGTGGAAATTGTACTTGACAGAAATGTATTGGTGAGAACATTCTCTCTCACATAAACTTCTATATTTATATAATTTCAGAATAGGAAATGTGACTTGTAAATTCAGGACACATAAAGTGAGATTCGAAATATCCTAAACACACCTCATCTGACTAGATCATAGGAGATTAAAAGATTTAGAAACTTCAGGAGATGATGTCTTTTGAAATGAAGAGAACCACCTCAAATCCTGAAACTGATCATTCAAACCTCAAAGTCAGGTTTGTAGAAATTAGACTGGAAATGTATGTTCACGACTAGAGCTGCAAAAAAAAGAGAAACGGGCGCCCCGTTTACACGATTTTGTGTATACCCGTTTACACCCTTAGCCCGTTTACAAGCATGCCCGTTTTCCATCAATGGGGAGGAATGCAAACAAGCTCGCTGTCTGGCTGCAAAGGGGTGTAAACGGGCAGGAGCAAGGGGTGGAAACGGGAAGGCTCGTAAACGGGCAAACGGGCTAGTTTTGCCCGCCTGCCCGTTTACAAGCGGGCCCCGTTTTTACAGCCCTATTCATGATATCGACTAGACGTCTCAAAAAGTTACCTGAAACGGATCCGTAAAAAAATACAAAATACGTATAAAGACTTTATCCTATTATTTTGAGCTTTCTTGATTCAAAAATTGAGCATGTAAAATATAACAAAACGAGCCTCAAAATAAAAGGAGGTCACTTTCAGAGACCTTTTCAACATGAATCTATGCCAAAACGATATTACAGGTTACTAGAGTTTCAGTGGAAATCAAACGATAATCTCACAAAGTTCAAGTAATTTAGGAAATTATGATTATCAATAAAGTCATTGTTACCGTTTGAACTGTGGCTCAAATACTGCGAAAATCCGATAAGACGAACAATTTTAGGAAATGAAGCCAAAACTCTTATTTTTAGATTCTCAATCATGAAATCAGAATATTTTCAGCGTATCTATTTTCTTTCAGCTGTTCAAGATCGAAGTTTAAGTCATTTAAGTCTTCTTTATTTCGGCTTCATATTCCTGAAACAAACATGAAAGATAAATGAAACTACAGTAACCTGATGGCTGGAAAAAAGAGAGGTAAGCACATTTTTAAGAACTGAAATGCATAGAAATATATCACAGATTCTCTAAGGTAACAATTTTTTTCAAAATATATGGAAAAAATTGTTTTAAAGAATGTCGAGATTCAGGCGAATTTTTTAATACTACCACTTTGGCTGATTTCATCTCTGTAAATGAAAAAAAAGGAAATTAAATTATAGAATGTTCATTGGAAATGTCATGAATCGGTTTTCGAACAGATGCAAAATATACACTTCTAGATTGAAAGCTAGCTGGGAAAATTGAAAGAGAACTTGAAGCGAATACTAAACAGTTTGACAAAGTCATGTTTTAATTTCTTCAGCTGGTCAAACAAAAATTATTTCATGTAGACAATGGGAAACAGTAAATCATAAGACAAAAGTGCACAGAACACAAAAAATCGAAAATACGTTTGAGCAGACTGATAGTCGGTTCACATGATCTGTCGAGAGCGGACCGCACTTTTTTGAAAGCAAGAGCACGGGTTTTTCCAATGGGACAAAACATAAAAGTCACTTTTTCAAAATAAGATTAAAATTTTCGAGAATAAAATGTGATCAAAATGTTTTTCGACAAACATAATTTTTTTATCATCTCGTGAAAATATTCTGATGTTTTTCCGATGTACGAAATTCGGAGAGAACATCGAAGAACTGGAAACCTGGAATTCGATCGCCGAGAAAAAAACCCGGGTACTCAATTTTCGGGCGCATAATCGTACTTCATTCTTGTCAGATGTTTTTCATAAAATTTATTTTTTTTTTTTTTGAAATTTTCTGTGGGCCAAAATGCCCGACATTCTCCGCTTACAAAAAAAGACCTAAACTAGAGGTCTGTTTCAGTTCGGTTTAGAGAATTTTTCCTTTGTTTAAATAAATCTACTATCTCTGGTCAAATTTCAGAACCTCTAGTTCAATAGCCAAAAAAGTTATATACCGTAAAAAAAAACGGAAAAATGTGTATTGGACACATCTGAAATGTCTTGAAGGGTGTGATGTTAATTAGTATTACTGAAAAACGGAGGCAAAAAACAAAACAAACAGCTGAAAATATACATATACTTATTCGTTTCTGCCCGTTCTGGGTGAGCACAAACAAATGACACATAAGAGGCACAAAAAAAGAGAGAAATTGATTAGTTTTTTTCTTTTTCAATTCTCGAAATGGCCCTATTAATTTCATCCGTTTCAAAACCTCTTATATTATATGTATGAATGTGTGAATAATAAAATAAATGCTTATAGCATATTTGTATCTTCAGAAAATGTAGTACCACAGTAATCCTTGAGCAAAAAAAGACGAAACACGTGCTTCTTTTATCTCCACGCTATTGGAATAATCCGACATTTCCTTCCGATTTTCAAGCTATCAAAGTTCTTGGAACATTCATATTCACGAAAAAAAATAGAAAAAGAAAAAATGAAGAGAAATTTTGATAGAGAAATAAATAAAGAAGGCTCGAAAAATGATTTGTGGAAAAGCATTTGGTAGGGGAATGTTTTTGACAAAAATGTACAAGTACAAACATCGTAATACAGACAAAAAAATGAAATGAAAAACGAGAAGAAAGAACATAATACTTGAGTTATATAATTATTTAATTCGAGCATATTAATCGAAATATAGACTTGTCATGGTCTATTAAATATCCCGTCTAGAATGAAAAAAAAGAACATTAGAAACGATGAGATGCTGGTGCAAAAGGTAGAGAATCGACAGGTGTCGAATTCATTGTAGTTGATGTTGTATCACTGGCTCGATCCGATGCATCAGAAAGACGATCAGAACTACGAAGAGAGAACTGCGACATGGCAGACATCTGAAAAATATTCGTTTATAATTTAAAAAAAAAATGGTCTTATTCAGAAAATGTTTCTCTTACCTATCACCCTAGTCTTTGTTGTATTTTTAAGAGACGTTATTTCTAATTTTCAAAATACAGTGGTACAATAAAAAAATTTATAGTCACCGATTCGGCTGATTTTTTTTGTAAAGAGTTTTCAGAATGTAGAAAATATAAATTCTGGAATTATAGTGTAAGTTTCTCGAAATGACCCTTCTCGTCTCATCTCAAGGTTGCATCTGCTGTTTTTTCTCTTAATTCTTGAAAGATATGATTCTGTCTTTTTATATTTTGTTAAAAATTATTGTTTTAGTAGGAAAAAATTAACAGATCAGCTCCGAATATCAAAATATTTTTCGAAATACTCTTTCAAAGTACGATAAAATCATTTTCATGGCTTAAAACGCAATTTTCTGATGGAAAAAAAAAAGAATTCGCTCTTTCTTAATATTTTAAACAGTTTTTTCACGACTTTTTACGTATTTCACATTGTGTCCAAATTTTTTTTTCAAATGTCGGTTTTTGTTTCGATTTCATTGATAAACATCTTTTTCAAACGTTTGATAGAGTTTCGGAAGATTATCGATGTTCGCAAAAAATACCCCCCCCCCCATTTCAAATTTTTCAAACATAGTCTAAAATACGTAAAAAGGTGTGAGGAATCGTTTGAAAATGAAAGCTAAGCGGGCTTTTCAGTCCCACTAGGAGAAAGTTGAGTTTTAGGCCCAAAACAAGGTGTTTTCTATACTTCAAAAAAATCATCAATTTTTGGTCTCCACACAAAAAATGTAGTCCTCCAAAAATGAAGAAAAATGGTTTTTTAATTTTTGAAAAATCTTCACGGAGAGCCGAGTTATGGCCATTTGAAGTTTCCGTCTATCGCCATTCACCCCGAGGGTGAAAATTTCAAACTCGCGGTTTCAACATGTTTCTACATCTATTCAGACGCGGAAGTGTCTTTACAAAAAAAAATCAGCCGAATCGGTGACTATAAATTTTTTTATTGTACCGTGGTATGCCGGTATTGTTGATTTTTTACAAATAGTGTCTCTTAAACGATTTTCTCAAAACGCATTTCAGCCGAGTTTTTTGAGAAAAAAAGTTCTAACGTTTTTTTGTGAGAAACTAATTGTAAGCTTATTTCAAAATTTTCTACAGGAACTTTTTTTAAATTTACAGTGCAGGCATTCTTGAAGCTTACTAGAATGTTTTAATGTGCTTATTTGAGGGCAAAATAATTCGCGCCATAGTTTTTTACTGTAACTTTTTCATTGAGCCTTTTCCGCCGATCAACTATTCTATTACGGTTTTAAGAGGGACGCAGGTGAGCGACTTGGATGAACAGGGCTCCCGTCCTTGCCCCTTTTTAATTCCCCGGTTCACAAAGTTTTAGAACCTTCTTTTTACTACTCACTCTTCCACTCATTGCCGACTCATTACACCTTGAAAGTTGTTCAATCTCCTGAAATTGATTGATCCTATTCCGAACCATTCCAGAATTGTTCGATCGAATTGTGGCTACAGATGGTCGCGAGTCAATACACGCTGGCATACTTGGTAGATTCTGAAACAAACCAGACGGGAAATTGTAAAACTTCTTGTTTCACTCACCTTCTTTTCTACCGCACTTCTGAGCATGTGGGAATATTCTCCAAAGGCAAAATATTCAGAGCTTCTGGGCGACATTCCATTTTCACTATTTCGATGATAAGAAGAAGACATCGGCCGAGCGTGAATAGTTTCAGGTACACTTTTCGTCTCGCGTAGTGAGCTCAGTGATTGAGGTTGATGAGTCAATGGAGACTGAAAAACAATGATTTAGATTTTCGGAGAACTTTCGAGCCTACCTTTTTTATACTTGGCACTTGTGGAAGTTTGAACATTTCCTTCTCTGGCTGAAATGGTACTTTCGTTAGAAATACTGAAGCTATTCAACTCACCATTTTGAACTCTTGCGCTACTGGCTCCGGATTCACTTTTCGAACTGGCAATCTTGGCGAGAATGGGCTCGATTTAGTCGGATTCGAAGGCGGTGTCGGTGGTCGCACGATTCTTTCAACTGCAACCGGCGTTCTCACATCTATCGAAGCTTTTGATGACTGTGGTGTGAGAAGTGATGGCGAATGTGGTGGAATCGGTGGCGGCATCGACGACGTCGAACACGTTTCAGCAATATGTTTAATGACAAGAGGTGATAGGGTTGTTCGCGGCGAAGAAGACTTTGTGCTTGTGATTGTGGTTGTGATGAGTTGAGAAGGAGGAGAGTTGTTCGTTTGTGCAACATGTTTCATTATCGGTGATAGCAACGGATTCGACTCTTGTCTGGGTAGCGTCATCAGTTGTGATTCGTTGGCTTTTGAATATGATAGCCGAGCACGAGATTGTCGGCGAGCAAGAATCGGTGATTCGCAAACAGTAACCACTTGTTTGTTTCCAACCCAAATATGCCCATTTTCATGAGATGATGGAATTCTCTGAAAATAAGAGTATACAAAACGAAGTGATTGAACAACAGATGTTTGCTCAAACTTTTTAATTCTGTTTAGTTAATTTTACTAGATGGGAGTGTTTTTATTCTCTGCGAAATAACGAAAATCCATTAGTCCTTATTTTTCAACTAATATATTTTGTGTCAGAAACAGAGCTTGCGAAAATTTCCCATACCATGATAAATTGAAAAAAAGAGTAAATGAGTCTGGTCATTACAGAAGTTAGGCAAACAATTCTTGGGAATTCATTTCATTCAAATGATATATGTTTTATTGGGAAACTTCGAATATGTTCCAGGTTAATATTCGAAGATAATGAGATACTTTATTTAAAAAAAGTTTATACTCACCATTGAAGAATCAAAAATCATTGGCGATGTTGCCATATCACAAAACGTCTGCATCTTTTTCGGTTCTTCCAATACTTTATTCACAACACTCATTTTCGGTGTCGCCATACTTTCTGGCTTCTGCGGTGATTCCTCTTTTAATGCGTTTAGCCCTATTTTCTTTTCATCAGCTAAACTTGTATTCGATTCTGTTTTAGCTATAGAACCATTCAGAACCATCATACTCTCGGTGCTCACGTTTCGATGTTTTTGTTTCAAATTGACCCGTCTTGACCTTGCCTCTTTTGCTTTTTGTTCCAACAGTTTTTTGGATGCATCTAATAAACTATCATCCTCTTCATCCGTTTCACTATTATTCATAGTTTGATTATTCTCTTTTCCTTCAAGAGAAGATGCAGCCGTCGTGTAAATAGTGGCTCTTCTTTGAGGTAGACCAGCTCCAACTGTATTCGGTCGATTTCTTTTGAGCCCATTATTAACAGGAGCCGTGTGTCGTCGATTCCTGTTCGACTTTCGCGATGGTTCTAACGTGTTACTTCGTTGAGTTGATGGTTGGTGCAAATATTCGGACATTAGAAACTCTGTTGCGCTAATCATCTCGTTTGAGAGTTTCGTATTTTGCTCATTCGCCGAAACTCGTCTTAAAGGACCTTCCTGATCGAAAATTTTCGATAGTTGTGGTCTTGATGAATTGGGACTGAATTCATTGCCTTTTGCCGCGTTGGTATTTCCTCGACGAGATTGTTGACTTCTAGATTGTCTTCCTGAGGCAGTTGAGCCGGTGCTAGAAGTGTTGCGAGCAACACGTTTCGATCGATGACTCTCATTGTGATGATCGATCAAAGTTTGATCAACCGATGAAGATGTTGTATCATTGATCGGTAGTTTCGAAGACATAGTTGTCTCAGAACGTCCAGTATCTAACTGAAAAATGATAATTTTGAAATAGAAATCAGAAATTGTTAAATTAGATAGAAATTGAGATCTAGTGAATTCAACATTCAGGCCAATATTCTTCGAATTGATAAAAAAACTTACTCTCTGCGGACTCGGACTCTTGATTCGCTGTTTTACGAATCGATGTCGTATATCCCTGAAACTAGGCAAAAACGACGAAGACCTTTTCTGCTTCTTTCCCAATATTTCGCCATTCTTTCTGGCTGACAACAATATTTTGTGAACCGGTTCGGAATCGCGTCGACAGCTCGGAGTCGGAGAACTTGATTCTTTGCGTATGGAAGACATTGGAGCTCGCTCGTTTGTTTCCGAAGTACTTGCATTCATGCAACGAATGTTCGGCATAGCACTTGAACTTCGAATCATTGCAGTGCTCACAACGTATGGATCAGGGCGGACACCAATAGAGTTTGCCTGTAAAAATGGTACGATCATGTAAACAAATTTTCACGCCTTGAAAAGACTTATGACCTTTTACAGGTTTTGATATTTCAACAGAATTTAAAATAAGTAGAACAGTAGCATAAACAGTAAAATTATCTAAAATGTAATTTTGAGAGATTAAAAAAACTTACATTGGTTATTAAGATCTTAATCGCCGCTACATGCACATTCATATCCTGCTTCTTCTTCGCCAATATATCATCTTGTGAGTACCTTCGACCTTGTATACTTTTCTTCGGATTATGAATTCTATCTCCGAAAACACTGGCGACCAAAACAAGTGCCAAATTTTCGACTGACATTTTGTGCTGTTCCGAATGTGCTGATATCTGAATAAACATGATACAAACTTGATTTTAGAAAGATATAAATATTACCCTGTTCATCTGTCTCATGACATATGCAAGCGTCGAAAAATGAACATCTGATAGAAGAGGATCAGGTCGTTCTTTTGAGACAAAGAATAAATCGGCCATTTCATCCGCATCAAGAACAAATTGATCCGATATTCTTGCTTGGCATCCTCGTTTCAACAATCGTTCTCGAAACTCTTCCGAATCGAGTAGCGGCGGTTTCAAATCACGCAAAAATCGTTTGACTAGCGTACAAACATCGATAACCGTATAATCATTTGGAATATCGCAAACACCTCGATAAATGTTTTGGACTTCGGCACGATTCAAGCGAGCGGAATTTCCCTCTTTGCGGAAAATCCCATCAACTTCCATTCCAAATCGAGCGATCATGTTGAACGCGTGAATAAGAAACTTGGGAACTTCTTTTAGCCGAATTCGTGTCCATCCGGTTCCAACGTTCACGTCTAATACTATATTCGTCGAAGCAACCTGTAAAAACTGTATTATACGGGAATTTTCGAGATTTCTATCAGTTTTATTACTTTTTCTTTGACCTGTTCTTCAATGTATTTGAATGTTTTGTTACTTTTCCCATGATCGAAGTTTGGAAAAATAAACATTTCTGAATTCTTGGCATACATATCATTTTTGATAAACAAATAGCATTTCTGATGTTTATTTTCCAAAGTAACATTTTGACGTCACAAAAAAAGAACATTTGAGAATATTGGAGGTTGATTTTCAGAGAATGGTTCTCCGAAGAATCGCCTGGGAAAACTACTTTTAAAGAAAAGCTGTACCGTCAAATTTTAATGAACCAGTTGAGAAAATTGAACCGACTTTCAAATTTATTTTCTTGAAATTTTGGAGCCAAAACATTTTACAAATATTTATTTTTCTAAATCTCACCTCTCCAAGAGTATATCTCAATCTACTCGAGCTTGGCAAATTGCCCGTTGTCAATCCAGCCGCTGACACTTTTCGACATGCCGTACTCGAACTAACAACTCGAAAATCTTCATATTCATTCATCTTTTTCAAATCATTCGTTGTCGAAAAAATAATCTAAATTCAAAAATAAGTATTAACAATATTAATAGTAATAACTGCGGGTTTGAGAAAAGTCAAATTAGTAGAAATGAGGAAAAGCGAGGAAAAACACGAGGTGGCGTGTTTTAACCTTGAAAATAGTAGTACTTTCTGTCCTTCTTTTTTGAAATTCAGAACATTTAGAACATAAAAAAGAAAAGACAAAACAACCGGAAACAAGTTTATTGTGAGGTTCATATATATGTATATGGGCTAGATATAATGTATCGCATCAAAAGATCTCTGCTATTTACTACTTGTTTTTTTTTGACTTATTTGGGTAATTATGAATTGTGAAGGGGATTAATATAATACTACGCAATGAGATTTTTTGGCAGAGGGAACAAACAGAAGTTAAACATATATTCATCAAGGAAGATGACGCATCAAAATATTTTTACAAGAATAAAAATGGATGACGCATAAAATTATAGAGAAAAAAACAAAATGCATAGAAATTTGATTTGAAAATTTCGGCTCCGTGTGAAAAATATTGATTTTGAAATGAATATTGTTTTGTTTATATGATTTTTGATTTAAAAACTCTCTTTTGATCATTAATTAACAGTCATAACAAGCAAATTTTGAGTCTAATGATTAAAAATCTCTCAGTCGTTCGAAAACAATGATTCATGCGTAGGCAGTGTTGTGAATTGCGTATTTCATATGAGGGTAGAGAAAACTCAAGAGCCACCCTAACTTATTCATCGCCGAAGAAAACTGAGAACTGGTGGGAATAGGTGATTTCCGATTTTTTCTAAAGTAGCATCCAAACTTGGGGGCGAAAATTAGGATGCATCGAGTTCTCACAAATTTACTTGAGAGGTACACAAAATTGCACCCATTTTCCTGAGAAAAATGAATAAAAACCTAATGAGCACTGGGGAAAAACTCCAAAAAAAGAAAAAATGAAAAAACACACACGTACGTACGTACGTAAACGCGACCTAGATTTTTCTTTCTTTTTTCAAACTATTCTACTTAACAGGCGGTGATCGTGAGAGAACGCATAAATTTATGGGCATTGTCGGGGGCAAAAAAGGAATAATATCAAAAAGCATTCATGTATTACATTCGAGGAGTTTTCATGAAAACAAACAGTGTGGAAAATGTGGAGAAACCCTGGAAAATAACAAACTTGAGAAAGAGACTGAATAAATATGAGAGCACAAATGTGAATCACAATTAGTCATCATCATGAGCCCTACAATTGTTTTTCCGAGGCGTTTCAAAAAATCGGCGATATAAAAAGTAGAAATGGAATGTCGCTCCAATGGCAACCATTTTTTAAAGGTACATTACGATTTGTGAAAATGTTCGAAGTTTTTTTTAAATTTCGTTTTGAAGTATTCGTTATTTTCAATATTTGAAAAAAGTCTATTCAAAACGAGTCGTTTTAAAACAATAAAAATGCTATTGTTTCAAGAGCGAATTTTGAATTTCATTTTATTACTTTTTTTTGATAAGAAAGTTGACATGATGTTATCTTGACGCCATGCAATAAAACAAACTATATAAATAAAAAGCAGTTGAAAACTTGTATTTTCTCATCTTTAAAAAAATCATCGGGCCGCTAAAAAGCGCCGGAAGTCTCAACAACAGGCGTTCTTTTGTCGTTAGCAGAGAAGCGAGTGAAAATAGAACAGAGATGAAAAATAGACTGAACTCGGACATATGTGCTTGCAATAAAAAACGTATTTATCCGTCTTTTTGGCACAGCGTAACATATGGGTTCGGAAAAAAGCACGAAAAACGGAAAATTCGGGTGATGCCGCCAAATTCAAACAGTGTACATTAGAGCGCGCTTGGTGCTTCAGATCGCGTTTTTTTTTATTGTTTTTTTTTTTGCGAAAAGCGAAAGAACACATGATTGTATGAAATGTGAGATGTTATTTTGTTTTCGAAAAATAAAGTACCAAAGTTCATTAAAACAAATATGTATTTATCAATCAGAGTTAGAATTGTGGGAACCTGAAAAAATAGTTCAGAAAATATGTTTCCTTCAATAAATCCGGTTTACCCTGGTGGTGGTGGTGGCAAAAGATTTCTGTGTTCCGGAGCGAGCCCATCAATAATTTGACGAATTTGTTGATGTCTTTGCTGGAAGTTCAACGAACGATCACGATGAAGTTGTCGGAATTGTTGTTGAGTGTCAGCTGGAAGTCTTTCGAAACCTGGTGGAAGTGGCACTCTATCATGAACTTCATCGGGTAAATTCACAAGAATACGATCAATGTGCTCATGCTTTTGCTGAAATTTTTTTTGTATAAAAATTGAGTTATTAGCATGTAATTTTTCGTTACCAATTCAGAAAGAGCCGCATTTCTGTGAACAGCTTCAAGCTCAGCGAGAGTTTCTTTTGGAAGAACAGCAGCAAGATGTGGTGGAATTGCCTGAAAATTAAAATATAATATATAAATGTGGGTGGAGATAAACAATTAAGAAATTTTTACACTTTCTTGTACTTTATGACTCTGAAATAATCAATCATTCTGTCTAGAATTTCATAATAAAAAAATATTCGATAAGATTGGATTTTGAAAAACGAAACGGATAACTGCTGAGGTATCAGGCTTTCGAATATGACTACCGAAATTAACTGTATTTTTCGAACTCAGTATTTAAAAAAACCCCTGAAAAATCAGGAGACTTAAAAAAACCGTATAAATTTCTAAGAGCATACACATAATATATCATTTATGAGCTAGAATTCTGGGCACTGAAAAACTGATGCGGACCCAGAAAAAGTGGGACAAAATCATTGACCAATCGTTTCCAAAAACTTTAGGAAAGTTTGAAAAAAAAATCCGGTTGGGTCCGGTTTTTTTCAAGACCAGATTTACTGAGGTTCATTTTAGACTCGCGGTTTGATTCAAAAACTATGATGTCTCTAACCAGAACCACCTTGATTTTCTTTGTTCTACAGAACCCCAAACTCACATGCATTCCTGGTGGTGGTTGTGGTCTTGCAATAATCAATGCAGTCAAAGCAGAAATAGTAACTAGAACACTTCTCATTTTAGTTTAATCCCGCCTATTGACCTTCAACCCTTTTATATCATTGTTCTCGTGACAAGGATCCATTGACTCCTCCCTTCAAAGCAAAGCATCGTGATGAAGATCTTTTGATTTGATAACAAAAAAGTATATTTTTCAAAAAAAGTAAGTACTACTAAAGAACTGAACAGTACTAGTTCTATTATCATTCTCAATTAGTAAACTTTGTGGTTTGTCTTGTCAAAGTAGGGATAATACGTGATTATTGGTGTATAAAAGTGCTCACGAAGAGTAAATATGTCCATTTTTTGTACGATAATGCTTATTAAATTGGTTTATTTATTTGTTTTATGTGAAAAGTAAGTGAGAAGTTTTGGAAAAAAAGAAAAACATTTTTTTTCGATCAAAAATGCGAATTGATATCAAAAAGGATGAAGGGGAAAGACTTGAATACAATTCAGAACAAAATAGAAATAAATACTGAAACACTCATCTTATCCGACAAGACAAGAAAAAAAAGAAAAGAAAATCGTTGTAACCCGTTTTGAAAAATACACAATCAGTGAGCATTATCACATTGAAAACAGGTTTCATAAGGGGAATTTCATATATGTCATATTCTAGTTCGTGTTGGAGGCCGTGCCGAATCTTCGTCGTCTATTTGGATATGTGGAACTGTTGGTGGAGAAGAGGTTGATTGATTGGGAGTGTCTTCGCGAGATCCAACTGGTGGACCTCCTTCCCATTCACCTGATTCGAGTTCTCGTAATGGGGGTACAGATCTGGAAAGTGAAAAGATAATGATTTCTTTTTCGATTTAGATAATTTTAATGAACATTTTCTATGTTATTCAAAAAGAAACCTCTTCAGATGACCAAAGATTTTTCAGTCATTGGATAGTTTCCGAACGCTGATGCATATACCGTATTCTGTTTTTGTGAAATTAATCCGAATTTCAGTATTTCCAGCAAAATTTTAAATTCAGGATCGAAGATGAGAAGTGTATACTAACAGAGAAAAAAAATGATACTGTCCATGGTTTTTTTTCGTACATTAATGTCTTATAAGAGATTTATTCCTCTCTGAATTCTTGCTTCATACAAAATTTTTGGACTGATTTTTGCAAACTGGGAATCGCAAAAAGCAAAACACAGATTACTGGATGTTGATAAGCGTTCAAAAATCTACCCACGAGATATATATATATCTTGGCAAATTCTGATTTGTAAAACTTGAGTTTTGTCCTGAACTTTCACAAAAGTTTTTCTTTAATCGGGTCGAAAAATGATACTTTTTTTTGGCTTGGACCAAAAGATAATTTCGTGCCGATTTTTTGACCTGAACCAGTGAGTTTGTTAGAAATTGCAGTCCGACTCAGGCGGTTCTATTTAGGAACCATCATGGCTGAAAAACTCTTGGTTACCGGAGAAGGTTCTTTTGTTAGATTTGCTACTGTGTTCCTATGAATATGTTTGATTTTGGTAGTCAGGTATGAAGAACAACTTATAAAAAATGTAAGTAGGGGTACGGTATATTTATACTTTAATATATAAAACACTGCATTTCACTAGCGATATATTAGCCATTCGAAAAACGCAGGCACGCGGACAAATATACGAGAGGTCTGACTGACAAGAAAAAAACAAAACAGATGTTACCTAATACTTCAGACTCTCCATTCCCAAAAACTGAAGTTTGGACTTTTTCGTTCGAATCTAAATGACAAACCTTGCCATCTTCTCTCATTTTTCAAAAAAAAAACTTCAAACAAACCTCTGCCACTGTGGTGCCTCTTGCTCACTCCATGATACACTTCTGGCCACTGGCGGAGCATCCAATGTCAGTCGGTTATGCGATTCATTCAACGCTGTATAAGAAGAACCAACTGGGATAGTTGATGGTGTAGTTGCACCATTGGCACCACCACTGAGAATTCGTTCAAGATTAGCAAGTCGGTTGTTGATCTGTTCGATGATGCCCAATCTTTCGCCAATTACATCAAACTTGCTCTTCATCTCAGTTCGGATATTTGAAAGAGAACTCCATTCCTAAAAAATTGAATACAAGTCAAATTATGGATAGTTTTAAAAATAAGTTACCCGATCTTTTTTATCAATTCCCCAGCTCGTTCGAGATAAAGCATCTTCATCAACAGTTTGTCGTTTCTGCAAAAAAAAGTAGGTTATCATATATAAGACGGGCTGTTTTTTTGGGTTGGACCCGTTTTGTTTCTTGACTGGATGCAGAAAATGTTTGGAAAAAATCGGAAAAAATTCACCAAAAGTCATAAAACTCACCAACAAGGGAGGCCTTTTTTGTTTGGATCTCGGCGATTTCGAAAACGACGTAGCTCCACCTCCTCCATTAGTCTCGTCAACCATCGAATGAAGTGATGATATCCTATTTATATCCGTTGATTTCTTCAATCCTTTCTCAATATCCGCAAACATTGGACTAGGGAATATCCGGGGACCATGCCTTTCTCTCATTCGGAATAATAACTTCCTAATTGGATGATCAGATGGTAATGTGAGTTTTTCATTTTTCCGTTTTGCGTCGAGTTCTTTTTCTCGTTTCACATCTGCCACTTTTCGGAATTTCATTCGATGTGTCAGATTATAAGTGAGAGTCATATTTCGGGCGAAGGAATTGGCAAATGCTTTGTAGAAATCGAGAACATCCATGAGTTTGTCTTTTTTGATCATATGAAGATCGGAGTATGTCAAGGCTCGAACATTGGCAGCTGATTGACCAGTAGACCCATTGTTTTTCCAGAATTCATCTCCAAAAACATCACCCTTTCCTGTAAAAAAAAAACAAATTTTGTTTTACTATTCTTTTTATATATATACTCTCGGATATTCTCAATGGGACCACTATGATCTGAAAATTGGGTTCAAATTTTGTACTTTGTTTGGAACTCTCTTAGAACTTTTTTTGAACCCGAACTAAGTGGTTTGTGTTTTGAAGTAGTTGTCCGGTTCAAATATATTGCTCCCAATCAGATGAAAATCGATAAAAAGCGAAACTGATCCGATTCTCTTTTATAACTGCCCCAAAAAGATCTGATCCAAAAAAGAAATCTGGACATCTAGTTTACCAAGCTAAACCCAAAAGGTTGGTCTACTGAATGATACACTTTATGCATGAACTTTCTCATAATATTCGTTCTACTCTCCAACTAACCTAGTATCGCAACAACTTCTTCATCTTGTATCACTTCCAATGATCCAGACACTACAAACCATAGTGCATCCACCGACTCTCCCGTATGATATAACAAATCACCCGGTGCAGCATGATTCAGTTCCAAAAACATGGCTAAAGATCTCAAACAACCATCCGAAGCGAGACGAAAACAACTGTGTTCATTGAAAACTTTCCGATTCAAATGCACACATATATCCGCTTTCATATCTTTCGGACAATATCCGAGAACCTTCGTCGTGTCAATTCCTTTTGTCATAGCCCACGTTGATACAACATAATCCATAACACGTTCGGCTAATTCTTTAGGAATTTCTTGAAGTTTGATAAACTCTCGAACATTGCTGATCATCTCATGGTACCTTTAAAAAGTGGTTTCATTTTTTCTAAGGGATATCTGACTTACCTAACGGTACTAGAAGTCATCTGTTGAATAATTGTAGTCATATGACCAAAAATTGCAGCATATAATAAGGCGGAAATAATCATCATGCATACACCAAATATTTTCTCGTTATCAGTATTACTCGCAATATTTCCAAACCCGACAGTTGACATACAACTCATTGTATAATAAAGTGCTGAAAAATTATGATTTTTCGAAATATATAAGAGACTCAAAAATAGGTTCAAGATTTTCACATTCTTTTGTACTCCGATTTTAACAAAATACTTTTATATAATTTTAGAACACTTCTTGGACCTTAATATTGTTCAGGAGAGCTTATACCAGGATATCGCCGTTTTATCTATTACTCACATGAAATATAGGAAGATGTTCTTGTTGGTCCACCGGTCACATTACAAAAAATCGGAGCACTCTCAATATGTGGTGTTAGAGATGGAATAGATGGCATAGATGTTATAGCTTGCATAACTACATAAGGTTGCTTTAAATCATTCGATAATTTCCACAACCATCCTTCCGGTAATGAAGCATTACATGTTCTCATCTTTACTTCCATCTCTCCAATAAAATACCAAACACATGCTAACCAATGTGCCACAATAACATATGCGCAGAGAAGAAGGAGCAGTGTTGCTGCTCCGTATTCGAGATAGTTATCCAGTTTTCTGGCGACTCTTCCTAATCGTAATAATCGGACCACTTTCAATGCTGAGAACAGACTTCCTATCCTTTCATCATCTTTTTGAAACATGTAAAATATATCATAAGGTAGACATGATAGTAAATCAATAATGAACCATGACTTGAAATAATTCTGCCTAATAACTGATGGTTCGATGACAACTTCACCGCCAGGTCCGACGAATGTTGTGTGAAAATTGAGCAAAATATCAGCAAAGAAGATGACGTCGACTATTGAATCCATGAGGGCTACTGGATCGATTCCACCACCACCACCACTCATAGTTCTTTGATGGAATCGCGTTTGAAACGGTGCTTTGTCCAGGCTGCAATTTTATTGTGTGAGTTAGGGAGCAGATTCTTTATCGAAGTGGGCCGAAAATTGTAGTTCCTAGATCTTATCAAGGTACATTCATAATGTTTGGTACTTAGCTTTTTGTTGAAAACCTATGAAAATGCCTAATCGACCCTCCCGCTCACGATCAGGCTTGTGCAGAATCACCCTCTTGGAACTTTCGAAACCTCCAATTAAGTTCCGAATCGAGCAATCGGAAAAAAGTAGTTCCGAAAATAAGTTCCGAATTTTTTTCCGGAATTTTCGGAACTTTTCGGAACCGAAATTCGACTGCATTTTTTCGCATTTTCTGGTTTAAAACTGGGTAGAAAGACAGAAAAAATAGGAAAACGTAAAATTACACAACAGGAATTCAGAACTCAATGCAACCAATAGTTTTTACTTCAAAATTTTCACAAAAGTCCTGAATTTTCTGGAAAGTTCTACATTTGTTTTTTGTTCCAAGCAGTTCCGAAACAATTTCGGAACTAGGTTCCAATTTTCAAAAGTTCCAAAAACCGTCGGAAATTTCTTTCGGAATTTGGAACGTTCCGGTTCCGGTTCCGCACAAGCCTGCTCACGATCTACAAGTTGTAATCTATCACAAACTCGTTTATAAAAAATTAAGAAGTTTTTCGCTGATGGTTCTGGTGATCTTCAACTTCAAGATGGTGATAGGGATTGACTTGGTATTTAAATATGTAAATCGTCAAAGAAAAGAAATGTCAAACCTTATTCACGTCACATGTGAAATCCAAAGAGCTTCCGGAATAGGACCCAATTTCAAGTATTGGCTCAAATCCGATTAGTATTGAAAAAAAAACATAAAGTTCATAAACTAGCCGGTTTTGAATTCAAAACGAAAATAACGAACCCGTCTAAATTGAGTTTGTTTTAGGAACTACCCATTCAAGAGAGTCTATGTGAAACTCACCTATTTTTGAACGCAATGTTAAATGGGACCATAAAAGCTGTGTAAAACGTCAGTGCCAGAATCGACCAATCCCATATTGTTTTAAATGATGAATAGTGAAGTATAATATGCGGTGATGTTTTCGGTGTTTCTTGTCGATATTGCGGTAACATATCACCGCCTAGATTCATCACCTGCAATCGATATCAGAATTAATAACCGCGTCGATGAAATGAGTTGGACATGATTTTTCCCTGTGAACTTAAAACCTAGTGACTTTTGTGAGTGATTGAGTGTGTGAGTGCTTTCATAATCATTTAGTGCTTCTTTCTGTCATTGGGTGATAGTGCAACATGCAGATTGAAAATTATGAGAGAAAGAACAATAATTTTTCAACAATACTTATTTTTTGTTAGCAACTTTGCTTCAAACTAATAAGAACTTTCAATTTAGAGAACCGATTAAAATATTTTTGAAATCGGAGAAAAATTTAGAAAAATTTCTGAAAAAAAAACCGGCTTCTCTACCATTTCTCCTAGACCCGCATCACTTACTTTTGCAGCTTTCAATCTTTTTCGATCATTCCGAGAAATCTGTTGACTATTCGAGAAATAAATAGGCAGTAGGATTTTGAGCATATTCATATTGATAGTCAGAACACTGGTTATTATGATGATAACCAGTCTGATAATATTCTAGGTATCTACAATCCTCGAGAGGATTCTATTCTGAGAATGATGTGAGTTAAATGTCAGTAAATAATTAACTGGTTGTTTGCTCTCCGAGCTTCTCATTCCAGGAATTACTGTAGGTTTGTAAAACGAAAATGTGAGAGAGAAACTACCTCTAATACGAACTTTTTTTTCGAAAACAGATTTAACAAAAAAAAATTGGAATGTGTGTAGTTTTTCAATGAATTATATGTGATTCCATAGATACTGAGTCATCGAACTACATCCTGTAATTAGTTTTTTGTTAAGTTCAACATCTATGTTCAAATTTTGAACAGAAAATATGTTATGATATTGTGCAAGTAAGAGGGGTTAGTTTTGGGGGATCAAGTTTCAACCCTGAATTATCTGGTCTCACAGAAAATTCCGAGATTAATGACACATCACTGATATGAACTCCAAAAAAAAATTATAAATAGATATGTCTTTCTTACTTCCAAAAGGTTCTACAGTGCACTTGACCTGAAAATGAGGACCCAATTTCTCATAGGCCTAGAACAATACTTTCTAAATTAGACCCGATCTCTCAATAACTTCAAGGATTGGGTTCAGATAAAATATTCGGACGAGACTCGTTTTTTTTAATCAAAAAGTTAAACCAGGGTTGGCGCGATATTTGAGACCGGTTCTTTGGTTCCACCTCAGGAATCATTGAATAAAAGAATCCTTTGAAAGAACCCAGTCCAGTTTTTGGACTCAATTAAGGAAATATTACAAAAAATCGAGTTCAATGCAATTATTCAAGAACTGCGGTCTGATTCAAGAACTATCATTTCGGACCTGACTCAAATTGAGTTCGGTTAAATGAAGATTTTTTTACCTTTTCAGGGACCATTTTCAAAAATATGAATGTTGAAAAATCCCCGCCTTGCAACAAAAGCATATATAAAAAGCTTCTAAAACACAAGAATAATCAAATCATGCTCATCAACTCACAAAGCGATTCTCGTTCCAATTGCCATTGCACTAAAACAATAATAAAAACATACATTGAGAAACCGAAAGTGATGTTAAATTGATCCTTTTCGCCTCGTTGAGACATCTCTAATTCATATCGGAAATGTGAGTAAAGACAGAAGACGGAAGAAGAAGTAGAAGAAGTAGAACACAACATCATCACTGGATAATAATAGAACACAAGTCACTAGGCGGCTATCATCACAGACAAATAAGGAATGGGGGGCAAACGCTCTTTTTAAAAACTAAAAACTGAAAATAATAGGGAATAAACCAAATCGGATGATTGATTGGATGGTGAGTTAAAAAGAGCGTTTAACAGAAAGAAGCGACAAGATTCTCAACCTTGATAACCTGATTGAAGTTACTCGTCGATGTTCCTGTTGATTTGTGAAGATCTTTGGTCTCGATTTGATTGAATTGTTGTTTTGATTTTGCTATCCGGGCGATTTGCAGAATTCTTGATAGACCTGGAGAATATATTCTTGTTTTTTGAAAAAATAAACACTGAAATGGACCACTTCACCTAGTTTTTTTAAACTCAAAAAAATGGACCTGGTCCTTTTGGATTTTACTGAATCGAGCTCAAGAACCGGACTGAAACGGTGTTCACTGAAAAAGACTAGATAAATTTTATTAGAGATAAACTTGATTCTGTTTGGGTCATTTTGAAAGGTTCTTCGAATTCTGAGAATCGTAAAATTGATCGAAAAAATTGGACTAGTTCCGTTCAGGATACCGTTTTTGGTTGATGTCCATGTACAAAACTTTTTTGCTGTAAACCGTTTTTCAGTCCAATTCAGGAAAACTCGAAAAACTAGGATTGGGCCAGTTCTTTCGGACAAGGTTTTCCCTTTTCAGAGAACTTTTTGGGTCATCCTGTCCATTTCAAGAATCGCCCTATTTTCTATAATCTCAACTCACCTTTATTGTTTTCATCATCTAATGGTTGTTTTAACGGTGTAATATCTTTGAATTGACATAAGTACAGTACCACTGAATCTTTGTCATTTTTGATCGGCGCCAGATGAACTAACAGCCAGATTGGTGTTTCTGTAAAAAAACAATTTTTTCATTACGATCTCCATTGTATATATGAACATACTATTCTTCTTGCAGAGCCCAATTTCAGCCTGCTCGGTTCGCGCATTATCCAAGGCTTCTTGCATTTTCCGCAGACTTCCCGTTTCTCCGTGTTCACCATGCATAAAGGCCAGACTGAAATAATGAGAAATTACACTATAATTCATGTAAAATATGACTTACGAGCAAGGTTTCTGCATGATTTCAGCTCTTGTATAGCCGACCAGTTTGGAAAATCCATCATTGCAATAAACTATGGGATAATCGACTACTTGTGCATTTGCCAGAATGAAAGATGTGTCTGGAAAAAAATAGAAATTATGTTGGACCGGGCCCAATTCGTGTTCCTACCTGCATTATTACATCGTCGAATAACATTTTCAAGAAATGTATTTTGTGGTGCAACAAGTCCTCGTTTACCAACCGGCATATTTCTTCTCAACAACAACAATAATTATGATAATAATAGGAATAATAATGATAATGTACAATAAAACACGCAACTAGAACAAGTCCCGATCAATTCTTTGTTGATCCATCTATGTCATTTAATCTGAAAAAAAGAAAAAAAAAACGTTTTTTTGCTACTGAAAATCTGGAAGAAGGTGGAAGTCACATAAAAAAAGACGTTAATATTATCGCGTGTAGGAAATGGGGAGAGTGAGGAACTTGGTTTCGTTTCTAAGTGAAACATGAATGAATGAATGAGAAATGAGAGCGACGAAAAAATGAAGGAGCTCAAAATATGAATATATATACATATGCGCTATTTCGCGATTCGGTTTTAGATGGGTGGTGGCGGCGGTGGAGGGATGGATGGATATGAATATTTGACAAGATATTGCTAAGCGATCCTTTGGATTCGGAGAAGATAGATGCGGAAAGACAGTCAGGTGATGTACAATTTCTTATGAAACACTATGGAGATATTATTCTGCGTCTGAAACATGTAAACAAATCATAGTGAGGGAATTCAATAGCTCGATCGAAACCTCATTGTTTTTGTTTTGAAAAAGCTTATTTACTCGTTTGTTCATAAGCAAAGCTAATAGGTTAATACGATAATAACTTGAAAACATATAACTTTAAGAAATAATTTTCATTTCTCATACTTTTCAACAAAACTGTGGATACCAAATAGAACAGAGCAAAGCTTTGAAAAACCAGAACGTCTGTTCAGTCAGTGGAAAATTTGAACAATAAATCTTTTTCTTGGTTTTTTGCAACAGGAAAATAAAATTAGTATGAAATTCACGAAAAAATTTAAATTAAAAAAAACAAGCGACGTGTTTCGTTGAAGGCAGATCATTCTAATAAAAATCAGATTTATGGAATGTTTTGATCCGGCCCGGAATGAGAGGAAAAACCAGAGTTAAAAAAAAACAGAACTAAACAAAGGTCCAGAATCAAAAATCAACCGTGAATGAATTCGATTTTATGTTAGCCATGTTTCATGAAAGTTAGTATTGCAAACTTTCTCGGTGATCAAGTCAAATTATCAGACCAGATTCAATACCTTCAAAAAAAAAATCTGGTTCTTTTTCTGTTGAATAAGACCCAATTCAGTGCGTTCCACGTTCCGCAATTCAGGATTTTATATTTTTCTGTTTGACATGTTGTTTTAATTTCTGAAGGACCCTCAATGGTTTTTTTCACATACACATATTAAATCGTCCGGGATAGGAACAGTTTCAAAAAAAGTGGAAGCTGCAAAAATGAAACAAAACAAATTCATTTTGTGAAAATTCTGTGCGGTTTATGAAGTGAACGTTGAGCACGTACTAATAATATAATCGAGCGAGAATGTACATTTCGAAGTCAAAACTATAAAAACACAAAAATGATATCATGTCCATGTTCCGTCAAAAAAGGACAACTAAAGTTTTTTCACTAAGTGGTTCGAAAAATCGTCTGAAATTCTCAAAAATCTAAAATTTTCAAAACACTTTATTGTGAGAAACTGAACTACATACCAAGTTACCAAGTTACCATGAAATGAATCTCCAAAATGTTCTGTTAACACGAAAATAAGTGAAAAACTAGAAACATGGTGGAATGCACATAAGCCTTTTTGTTTGAAATCTGAGAAGTTTGAAATGTCAAGAAAAGATTAAATGTCTCCTCGCTTGAACTTTTTTTTTTCGAAAAAATAAAATTATGTCGACAATTTAGAGCAGCCCCTAAAAAAGACCTAGTACATAAACAAAATTGATCATAAAAGTGCACCATGAAAAATGTTCAAAAACCATAAACTTTCTTTTTTCTTCTTCGTCTTCCACGCAGTCAAGCAAATATGGCCAAAAAATGAAACGGAAGTATATATAAACAATAAAAAATCCATTTGTAGTTAGTTGGTCTCCGACTTTGGAGCCAATGCTTCGTCTTTTTCTAATCGATGTGGTGAACACACAAACATACACAAAAATAGTTGAATTATTCACCGCCAAGTTTTTTTTGTGCTGTTTTTATTTTTTTTCAAAAAAAGAAAAAAAAGATTTCTGTGCAGGGGGCCAAATAAATACATACATAGATGGATGGAAGGCAAAAAAACGACGGAGGCGAACATCAAAAATTTATAGAGAAAAAATTGGAGAAGTGGTGAAGTAGAGAAGTTTGAATTTGTTAGTGTTAGTCACTAAAGGATCACAACTTGCACTTTTTGTTGTTTTTGTTTCAGGCAGAACTACTAAAATTTTTATATGTTTTTTCAGCGAAAATAACAACGCAGGTATGGAATAGAATATTAATATTGATTCATTCTCAAAGCGAAGGGCTTAAAACAAAATAATCGGATTCTTTCAAAAAAAGAGTTTTCTTACCGGATATATGAATGTTATAAGTTATACATTCATTCATAAATCAAAAATTTATTTATCGGCCATTTCCATACAATTATTCATTTTTTTCTGCTTCTGAATGATTATAAGACAAATACATTTTTCTGTACACAAGAAAACAATTCTTTGAACCCGAAGAAAACAAAGACAAAAAAATGAAAAAGAAGGATGTGATCAGCACCGAAAAACAAAGAGGAACATCTGGAATCGATGAAAATCGGAAAAAGAGTGAAAGATTTAATAGTGGAAAAAGATATTCGAATGAAAAAGTGGAGAAAAATACCAGTGGTCTTGAAAAAAAAGGGCTGGAAATAGTCCCACGACAAAGTGCATCTCAGGATAAGTATTCTTTCAAGTGGCCATTTTTCCTAGGGTTGAGCTGGTCTTCAGTTATTCTGTTTTGAACCAGTGTTGTCAAAATGGAGTGAATTTATAACTCAACAATTATTTTTGATAATATGAAGTGGAAAAATACAAATGAAAAATTACAGACCAAACATATGGCTTTGATATATGATTCACTAATTAGCCCGTTAGCACAACCTGGCCATTTTCCTTCTGGAAAATAATTATCGAAAATAATTCCAAATACTACAAAATATAACAAGAATAACACTTCGAACTTGATTACCGTAAGATGATTCCCAAGACGCCACATTTGATAATTTTTCAAAAACAAAAACCGAAAAACTTCCTAGTAAAGTGAGTGATAGTAAGAATATTTTGTGGATGTTGATGTTAGTTTCTACTGTTCAATAAAATAATACAGATATAGAAATTTCAGAATCGGAACTGAACGGCTCTTTGATTTTTCATTTTTTTTTTTCAACTTCTATCCAACTGAGAAAAAATAATGTGTTATCAAAAAGTCAAAAAATGACTAGTTTTTCTGAGATTTTTTGCTCA
Organism: Caenorhabditis sp. 38 MB-2015; assembly: GCA_900536415.3. Lineage (NCBI taxonomy): Eukaryota > Metazoa > Nematoda > Chromadorea > Rhabditida > Rhabditidae > Caenorhabditis > Caenorhabditis quiockensis. The sequence goes on from LR549862.1 coordinate 115,963, forward strand.
TTGATCATTGTGATTAAAAGTTATTATTGACTCATACTTGGTGATATGCAAATTTTGGATTGCTCATTTGATGATTTTACATAATTTAATAAGTAATGCTGAGATCATGATCTATCGAATAGCGTATAGAAATGGACGTAAACTCTATTTTTGAACATCTCTTGCAGTTTGCTCAATGAATGTCAGCGTCCGATAGTTTTGCAAAAATTCTATGAATTTTCTAATGTGCTTTAATTCGACCAAAACTGTAGATATAAAAACTATTTGAGCACACATGATATGTATAAAACTGGAAAAAGGTTTTCATATACAATTTGGTCCGAGTGTCAAAACTAAGTTCATGAACTTTTTGAGAAAATTCAGTTCAGGTTCGAGTTTATCTCTGAACTTGATTTGATTAGTTTTTAGAAGTTTGATCATGGTTTGGACTTTATAAAAATCAAGTGTCGCCAAAAAGGATTCAAAAACTATCAATGTTTCCAGATCATCAAAAACTACATAAAACGAAATATTATGATCAAGAAGTAGAACCCGGAAAACTCTAAAAAATGCACTAGAACAAAAAAAAGAACTTGATCGGGATTTGTATTTCGAAAAGCGCCAGAAAGCTGAAAAAGTTGTTCTCAATATGTAATTCAAGAGGCTTTCTCTTTCTCTCTCTATATTTTTATGCATACGAAAAAAAGGAGCTCGATTTTTTTTTTCATTCATTCAAGTATGAAAACGGAAAGGAAACGATTATCGTCTTCTGGCTGCGAGTGAGCAAAAGTTTGTTAGAAAAAAAAACAGAAATGACACCAAAAACAAAAAAAAAACAAGACACAAAAAAAGGAAGAAGAAAGACAAAAGAGTTCGAGCTAATTGTATTTGTCAGTTAGTTGTTAGTTAGTGGTTCGCTTAGAGAGAGAAAGAGATATACCAACTCCCTCCCTCTCTCTATCGTACCTGCAAATATGTTCGTGTTCATTTTCGAGTTGGGTCCAAAGAAAAAATACCATTTTAGAAGTCAGAAGTCAGCAAGAACCGAAAAAAGAGGAAGAGAGAGATGGATTGCAATGTGATAAATTAGCTTTTTATTTTGAATTTATTATTTTTCAATGACTTTTTTTGGGAAAGAAATTGAGAGAGATGGGTTTTCTGATCTCCACATTTGAATGTATACATGAACACTTGCCGAAAACTTATTCATATAACTTGGCCAGACCCAAAGACTAAAAAAAACTGCTCATTTGTGAAGTGTATTATCAATATCAACACTTTTAGACTCTTCTTTGTTGGTGTTTTTTTTTGTTGAAAAATCATGAAGCCTGATTCAAGAAACTTGAAGAAAATTTTCGCTGAAGTTTGGTTGCCATTTCAGGATCTTTTTTATTGGGCCCGGATTGATTCAAGACCTTAACTGTGGGATAACCTTTGAAATTTTTTTTGAAGAATATCATGAAACAAATACAGTTTGAAAAGCTTCTGAGGTTATAGGGTTATTTTGAGGTGCTAAACATTCAGGCCCGATATCATCTGATCCGGTCTGATTTGGAGGTAAAGTCTGAATCTGGCGGACCTGATAAAATTGATAAATTAACGTTTTAAAATTGGCTACAAATGTCTGAAATGCTTACTGAAAGAGGTTCAAAAAATTGACAGAACCTTAGTCAGATATTTACGAATATCGGTTTTTTTTTTGAGTTGGAGCAGAATCAACCAATTCGCAGACAGCTCCAAAATCGGTCCAAACACCAATCATCTTTTCGAAACCGTATCATACTAATTTTTCCAATCGGGACCCAAATCAGAAAGTTTTAACTGGTTTTTGGGTCTATTTCATGTACCCCAATATTGGGCCGAATCCAATCGGACCGGATTTGATTTATTGTGATTTTTAAACCTAGAACAAATCTCAAAAAAGTTTTCTGGATTAAAACAAGAAAAACTAAACAAACTTTTAAAATATAACTTGATAACTCAAAAGTTTGGTTTCTTCGAGTCCCGATTTAAAAAACACAGCTTAGGCCCAAATAATAATAATAAACCAAAAACTGTACATCTTGTTTCAGAAATCAGAAATTTTCCGGATTTTATCATGATGTACTAAACAATTAACGCTATAACATATTTTCGGACCTTATCAACAAGAATATTTGATGTTGCGGTCAGAAAATACAATTTTCAGTATGACCTCATCAAACCCTATTCAGGAAAATTCAGGAATTACTCTGAGACCGCATAAACAATTAATGTACTAAGAAAGGCTGTTTTCAGTACTTGATTGTTAGTTCCTTTTCCATTTAAATTTACATTTTCAGTGCTGTTTTTGAGTAATTATTCTCCAAAACGAAAGAAAACAACAAAATAACAGTAAATTACTCACAGAACAAAACTATTCTTTCTCTCTTTTTTTCACCAAAAAAATGAGGATCACTGAAAATTACTTCTAGTCTGAAAATGGAAAAAACAACAAACCAACAAAAAAAAAACAATCAACTCTTTTTTTTCAGCCTTCATAGGTGCGCAGAGTTTCAGCAAAAAAGTTTCGAAAGATAAACTCATTCAAAAAAAAAAGAAAAAGAAACGAAAAAAGAAAAAAGAAAAAAGGAAAAAAGAGAGAAAAGACAGAATACTATAAGCCGCGAACCATTTGAAATAAAAAAAAACGTCTAATTAGTTCGATCTGGAGGGAAAATGGATGGGCAAAGAGTGAGAGCAGATTGTTTTTCTACAACTATATTAAATGTGAGTGTTAGTCGGATTTTGACTGACGAAATTATCCAACACCGGATATTTTTTCGTTTTTTTTTTCTGGGAAGTTGGAGAAGTGGATTATATGATTATTTTGTGAGATGTTAATTTGACATGCTTTTTAGAGATAGAAGAAAGTGATAACACTGTTAAATCCTATTAAATAATTATTGTCTCGACAAAACGAGAAAATATCAAAAATTGACAGAAAAATCCCGAAGAGTAAAACAAAGCTTCTGAGCTCCGAGGACTCGAAGAATAGTGCGACATCCACTGTGAAGTAATATAGTTCGAGTTAGTAATTTTCACGTTGCCGTTCACATAATTATTTTTCGGACAAACAGTGAATGAGACCACCTGGTCCAATAAAAAAAGACTGGGAATATATGTAATATTTTTCGAGTTATCCCTAATCGAATTCGAGAATTGAAATAGACAATTGAAACCAACTCAATTATTCGCATTCTTTTGATCAGATTTTTGGGTGCGATTCAGAAAAAAAACCATGTCCGTTTTTGCGTTGGGTCCCTTTCATGGAACGGTTTGAGTTGCCTGTTCAGTTTCAGGAGTGTTTTTTCAGTCTAGTTTTTATCGAAACAGTTTTGATTCAGAAGATTCGGGTTGGCTTCATGAGAAAGCCCGAGATCGACCCAGAATCTTAAATTTTGAGGTCACGTTCTTATTGATTTTGATGAATATTTTATGCTTGACAAAAACAAGGTCTATCAAATGATCAAAAAATGTATATGAGAGGTCTCCAAAAATCCAAGATAAATAAGAAATTGGTTCATCCCAAATTTCCGAATGTATTATGATAATCTCAGGTATTTAAAAAAAGGTACCTAGAGAAAAGCTTTTTGTTGAGATTCGGTCCAAAATATTTTCTGACAAAAAAATAGACCGGGTCTTATTTGGATAAATTTGAACCAATGTGAGTTCTCCAAAAAACAAAAAATAATGTCGCCGGTACACATTTTGAGACAAGATCAAGCAGATTAATTTTTTTTATTTTTTCATGAATAGATCCTAAAAAAGTTTCAGATAATACCCAAACTATTGCAGAAATGATTTTAAATATCACCTGGTCAAGGTTTTTATATGGATCAAGCGTTTTGGTTGTTTGGTCACAGTTCTAACGGAATTTTTCAACATCTGGAGCAGTTTGGTCACAAACCACGAGATTGGGTGAATTGTAAAGTGGAGGTATAATTAAAAATTTCGAAAAATTAAACCTTTCAGCAAATTTTTTTTCTCCAACTAAATATATGTTGGAAGCGAAAAACCCCATTATCCACATCATCGTTTTCATTTTCTAATAAAACAACCCATCACATCACATAATCCTTCACACACTTTTCCATTTCAAAACGAACACGAGAAAAAAAAACATAATTCAGTACTCGAACGAAAAAACAACAAAAACTTGTGGAAAATGGCTGGCTCTTCGGGCTCGAAAAACAACAAAACGCAACTAATTCCCGGTCGCTTCTTTAAAATTACAAGAAGGAAAAAAAGGAGAAGGAGAACAGCGGCAGAAAAAAAAAAACAATAAGAGAGAAGAGTTTTTGTGTGTGTATGGACACGAAGAAAAAAATGGAACTGAACGAAATTGAGCAAAAAACGACTCACGATCAGCTGGAATTTAAAACTTTTTGTCTTTCTTTTTTTGGCTTTGAAAAAAAAAGAAAAATGAGCGAGGACGTAATTAGAAGAAAGTACTATTCCAGGAAGCCAAGGTCGCGTTTCCGAAAAAAAACTCAAAGAATCAGGTCCAGAAAAATCTGAACAGTAAAAAAATTATTGAATCGGGTTCATATTTGTGACCTTTTCGGACTAGGGTTTGAGTGGTCTCATTCAGAAATTATCTATTGACATAAAAATGTTGACCGCTGTATTCAACAATCGTGAGCTCAGCACGTGCTCTTTTTAAACAAAATAATTTTTTTTTAATAAAATAAAATTTTCCCAACATCTTAGGAACAGAAAGTGGAATTTTCCTTGTTATTCCTCAAATCTTATACCTCAAATCTTATTACTAAACCTTGAAATAATTAGAGGTTATGCTTTCAACCAGGTGGCCAGCGCATTTTAAATTAGTATTTCACAAACAGAACCATATATCCAACTCGAGAAGCACAATTCTGTAAAAAATAATGTCCGGCTCAAAATTTTAATAGTTTTTAATAAACTGTACAAAAAATGTAAAAATCTCGCAAAACTGTTTTTAGATGAGAAAAAATTGAATTGAAACTTTTTATAAGATCTCATACATTTACGAGATCTGTACGAATATTTCAAACCAAAAATCCATGATTTTTTCTCATTTTCGTCAATATTTTTCTCTGTCGTAACAGATGTTCAGACACTATTTAGTATAATCCTGAAAGTGCGAGTTTATGTACGTAAAAACAACACGAAATTCACATTTCCGCTGTCTATGCACAAAATTTTGGGATGAAAGGGAAGTTAAAAAAACAGGAAGAAACTAAAAAAAGAAAAACAACTGTTGAGTTACTCTTTTAACAGTGTACTTCATATTCTCACAAAAGTACATCTGTCTGTTTACTACGAAAAAAAATATGGGATGAGCAAAAAATAAGATATTGAAAAAAACATGGATTTCGAAAAAAAATAACTATGTAACAGGAAATGGATGGACCTGAATCGGTAAAAAAACCGACCTGACCGTTTTATCTGATTTTTTTTACACCACACTCAAAAATCGGAGCTTTAAAAAAAAACAGTATCAGATTCGTTTTTTCTAACCGAGACGATCTCAGTGGACTTTTTGAGTCGCCGACCAGTTTCAGAAACATTCCGTCCGGTCCGCTTTTCCTAGGTCCAAGTCCGAATTAGCTGGTTCTTTTCAGGAAATGAGAACGTTTAGTTAAACACCAAAACAATTATGCTCAACAGAAAACAACTAAACTTTCAATTCTAATTATGGTTCAATTTCCGGAGTTTTTGCACCTGCTCAAAAAACGATAGAGTTAGTTTTTCTGATCAAATAAGAACCCCCAGTTTGCAGAAGAAAGGTTTGAAATTAATAAAACGTGAAGACTTGTACACCTGCCGAACTTCATTACACACACACATAAATGTATTCATGTTCTGCTCCACACATGCACCAGGTGTTAGGCTTATCGGCTTAACATACATATACACACATCCACCACTACTTTTTCTTTTAAAATTGAGGAAAAACTGCGAAATAGTGAGTAGTAGATGGATGTATTCGTGTGTGTGTTTGTCTGGTCATTTTTCTTTCACTCATCGATTTTCAGCCTGTGTGGTCACCTGGCAACCATGGACTCACTCACTCACTCACTCACTCAGTCTATATCCCCCTATATTATACATGTTCTTTTCAACAAGTATATGTATATGTATGAAGAGAGGAAGAGGAACAAGATTGATGGAAGCTGGGAGGGGGTAATTGCGGGGGTTTTTGGGATGTTTTGCAAATTTAAAGGAAATGAACAGGAGCGGAATATCCCAAAACAAACTCAACAAAGGTCTTCTCAAATTTCAAAATGATTTCCTATCTAATTTGTTTAGTTTTAGTTTTTCAAAGAAAAAAAAGAAAAACCGAAAAAAAGACGAGCAAAAACAATGAAATTAGGTGTAGAGGTAATGAGAAAGAAGATGAGGATTGGAAAAGTGCCAAGACTCGAAAAAGTGCACTTTTTATTGTGTTTTTCACTTTTTTCTGCCCTTTGTATTTCCTACTGGTCAATGATAGAGTGTTATTTTGAAGTTGAACTTTTATGAGGATAAAGAGTAATTTTAGAACTGACAAGATAAACAATCTATATTTGGTTGAAAGCAGTTTTCTGCACATATATGAGAGTCACAAAAAACTAGAAGGCTATCAGAACAACCCGAAGTACCTTAGATGGAACAAGAGAACCAGAAAAATATGAAGGAAAGTTCTTAATTTTGACTGGACCTTCATTCAACTTAAGTTTTTTTTTCTTTGGACCCGATTTTGTGAGTTTTAATTTTAAAATTTTTCGTAAGAAACCCCACGAAATAAACAATAGCTTTTCTGACCTATGAAAGTGGGATTTTGGCCGAAGCGAAACGATCCGAATGCTACCACTGGTTTTCTTCGATCATTTTCTCAGACATCATTGAACAAAAAGTTTATGTGAATTGAGCAAAGAACATTTGAAGGCAAACGAAAAATTAATGAGAACATAGTTCAAAGAGTATGTAGATTAAACTTCAAAAACTTTTCAAAAAAAATCAATGATGATGGGTCAGATTACTCGTGAAGGTTCTTTTTTTCACACTTTGAGATGATATTTTGAGAATTTCTGAGATTCTAACAGAGGTCGATGCGAGAAAATGAAGGGAACTGACTGCAATTTTTGATAAAAGTTGTTTTGAGTGAAAATGGGAATGCATCGAGAATACCCGAAACAAAACAGGGATCTGTTTCTAGACAAATTTTTCTCAAAAACGGAAGGTCCTAAACTAACATGACGCCTGGATGAAACAGAGGAGAAAAAAATGATATTAGGATTCACAAGTCCGATTTCAGAAAAGACAAACAAGAGAATGGTCTCAAAACAAAAATGTGGACATTTTTAATGAAAAATATGTCTTTCGATAGATTTCGTAACGCTGTTCCTCACGCGACTTTCGATGCCAAGTTTTCAGTTAGAAAGTGTGAAAACCTGAATATATAAAATCAAATATGAAGCCTAGGGCCTGAATAAAAGAAAAGCTATGTTAAATCGTTAATTGTTCAATATTTGCATGCATTATATGAAAAATGAGAACTTTTTCTGAAAACACTTTGGTTCATAATTTTCATATGAAACTAGGGTTGTAAAACTGGTGCGACAGGCGGTCTTTTTTTTTAATTTGGCACCCGTCGCGCCCGCCTGTTTGTTTGTTTGACACGCCCGCCACACACGCCTGCAACAAGCAAATAGCAGAGGCCCTATATGAAACGAACCTTCTAGATATGATCAGTGGGAAAAATTACCTCATAGTTTAGCTAACACGATATTTTAAGTTTTTGGATCATTAAAAAACCCGAAACCACAATGATTATTCTAACTGTAGAAGACTAGATATGGAAGACCAAAATATTTAAAAAAATCAGAAAAAACCAAACTTTTTTGAAAATTATAAAACAAAATTCTTAAAAAATCCAAATATGTACAACCACGACTTGTGAGAATAAAAAACCTCAGAAAGAAAAAAAAACTTCTTTAAACTCAATAAAATAGAAAAAGTTATAATTCGTCAAAGCAAAAAAAAAATTGGTGAAATAAATCCATTCGATTGTTTATTTTTCATCAACCAGAGAATATGTTTTGTGGTCTTTTCCCTTTTTTTCTTTTCATAACAAAATTAGCAGAGGACTATTATCGTGTCTGAAACATGTTTTCCAGCTGAAAAGGACGACGACGACAAGAAAGAACATTTATTTTTGTTTTTGTTGCTCAAAATATATAAATTAATAATGATAACATCAACATGGTCGCTGGCCAAAATGAGGAGACATGAATACCTGAAAAAAAACATTTGAGTAAGTATCAAAAACAAACCAAAAATTGAAATGGACAAAATGATATTTGTGGACCCATTCAAATGGTTCGTTTCTTATTTCTTACCCGTATTACGATATCGCCAAGAATTTTGTGAATATGTATTATACTGTAATCGCTTCGCAATATAAGAAGAAGCATATTCTCGAGATCCGAATGGTGAAGCAAAACAATCTTCACTATTACATTTGTCGGTGGCACAAAAACACCAATGCTCAGTTATGTCATACTGAAAATATCCAATTTGACGTGAAATATGTTATTGTTTTCATTGAGTACCTGTTCAAAATCGCGTGGAAGATATTCTCCAACTTCAGATGGCCTCGAATGTGATCCGAGGCCGAGGTGCAAATGCTGATCATCGGTGAGAAAACTGGCCGAGCATCCACGACCCACACCTGAAGACAGAAAGATTACCTTCAAGATTCAAACGAAAATATATATAGTTACTCACCGAGAACTTTGGTATAACCGGTTTGTTTGTTTGTGCCATTTAGGAAGAATACGAAACACGTAGAATGACAATTTTGATAGAGGTCGGAGATATAATCTCGACTCGAACATTCGGCGTCGCTTGCCGAAATATCATAATTTCGTTTGAGGAAGAAATGCCGCCATTGCTGAAATAATGTTTTCATGAAAATTCACAACAGTGAACACGTCAATAAATATATGGGAAAAAAATTGACCGCTAAATGAGAAATACATTTCAAAATTTTCGACAAAATACACGCAAAGTACCGTAATTTTCGAAATTCATTTTTAAATTAGCGGCCACATTTTTTTGCCCACATATGTAATATTATACCGTCTGTGTTTTTACGTCTTTTTTCTTTTCTGATTATTTGTCTCTAATTTTGTCAATCTCCATCTAATAAGTGATTATAAGTGATTTTCAGTCATAATAAGTGATTTCCAGTCTGGAATTTTACAATGAAAAACGAGTAAAATTTGAAAATCAAGAAGAAATTAAAAATACTTGAACGTTTGCTAGAAAAATATTATTATAAGTTCCTTTCTAGTACAATGAAAAATGTGAATACTCTCACAAGGGAAGTTTAACTACTCCCCATCTTAACTTTTAACGAAATTTGGTATACCTACTAATTCGAACCCGCTGATCAGCATCCCGTTTTTAACTTTTTTCCTTTGCTTCTCTGAAAAAAGTTAGAAAATTCCATGGTTTTAACATTAATAAAACCCCTTTATAAAATACACACAAAAAACAAAATGTTCACGTTTTAAATTAAGTTTAATTTTTGTCTTTTTTGTGAAGGAATTTAGCATTGCTTTGGGAACTTTTTGAATTATAACTTTTTTCAGAATGGCAAAGGAAAAAAGTTAAATACACGTTTATGATCAGGAGGTCCGAATTAGTAGGTATACCAAGTCTCGTCAAAAGTTAAGATGGGGAGTAGTTGAACCTCCCTTGTCAGCAATTTTCTTTTACGTGAAATATTCTCTATTTTTTCCTGGGTTCTCATGTTTCAAAGGTCACAGCTGGTAATTAAGTGAGAAAATGTTTTTGTCGTAAATGATTATAGTTATACCTCAGTTCCCCGAACTGCCAAGTTTTGGGCTAAAATTTGCCCACCGGGAATCAAGAATTCGGAAAAATTGAAACATGGGAACCTTCGAAATCAGTGTCTTCAATCTGTCGGATGACACTCAAAAACCATGAACGAAGGTCCTTTTTTGGGTGACTGGTGGTGCCGGTTTGAATCGGACAAGGATATACTGGTTTTTGAGGTTTGTGGACTCGATATCAATTGAACAGGTCCGCTTAACCCTATGATATGAAACTCTTAACTTAGGAATGTCCAAGGTCCAAGTTTCACGATAATCAACGGATAGATTTTTTGAAACTAGTTAATGCATCAGTCCAAAAGTTTTCTATAAGATTTCGAGAGAGAGAGAAACGTTAAGAAAAATGAGCACTTTATGAGGTCTCAGAATTGATTTGAAAAATAAGAAAAACAGTAAGTGAAACCTTATTTTTTGTTGTGAATGAAAAATAGATTTGAAAAAACGCACCCAAACTATAAAGTCATTGGCACACGAATAACATTTGATCGCTTGAACACTTTGAGCAAAAATTGATAAAATGCACACCAAATTCAAGAGGCCCAAGAGCATTGGAGCATAGTAGAAAGGAGGACCTGAAAAAAGAAATGCATACAAATGTGTACCCCATAAAAATCTATCCAAAAGTGACATGAAAGAAGAACAAAAAAGAGTACTTCAGATTTTTGAAATTTGAAAAAAAATGTCAAGATCAGATAGAAGACATAGAAAATGTAGGAAAAGAAAAAGACAAATCGGAAAAAAGTACAAGGAAATTGGCGATTTTTATGTGTTGATAGAGTAATTATACTTGACTGACAATGTCGTTTTTTTTCTGAAAATATCCAATTTTCTTTTTTTTTTTTGAAACTAGCAGTGACAAAAAATGGGGATTTTTTGGGCGTGTTCTCGTTATTCTCTCCAACCATACAATTTTCAGAGGCTGTTATTTTCGTTTCACAAAAAATCAAGAAGAAGAAGAAGAAGAAGAAGAAGAATCCTCACAAAAATGACGACTTGAATATATATTTTTGATGTTTTCATCATCTTTTTCTCCTTCTTTCCTATGTACTTACTTGACACGCACATGTCAGGATTTTCTTCGCCTATTTTTACGAAGATGGCCACAAAAAGAAGAGCACATGAAAATCTTATTACCAAAAAAATAGTGCAAAAAAAAAAACAAAATCAAAGATTTTTCGGAGAATTGGAACAAAAAAAAAACAAACTAATTGTAGGGAGGCGGTTTGTTTAACGAATCGTGAATAGAAAATTGTAGATTGGTGAAATCAAACAAGAAATATGTGGAAAAAATACTGTGCAAAATTGGTGGCTTGGTTTGGAAAATTTATGAGAATATGGGGAAGAAAAAATCTGGGCCCTCTTTTCAGGGTGGTTCATGAATTGGACCGTATCTCATTTTATCGGTTCGAAATCATAGTTTGAAGGCGAGGCTACCAAACGGGTCCAACCAAAAAAACAATCTGAGTTTTAGACACAATTCAGAAATGTTTTGTAAAATATCGGGTCTTCATATCTTTTTTGAACCCATTTAAAATTGGACTCGGTTCGGTTGAGGATACAAAAAAGTAAATGTTCGTAAAAAAAAACGTAAGCAACTTCTGTTTCGTGTCTGGTTAAAAAAACTGAAAAAATAAAACCATGATGTTTTTTTGATTGGGTCGATTTCGGGAAAGGTTCCAAACATTATAGTTTGTTTTAGGAACCACCAAAAATGTGGGCTCAAAATTCAGACTCTGAAAAGCAATCAATAACCCGAAAAATTCCTTGAAGTGGTCTAGAACTTCAGTTTCGAGCCGGGCTTTGAAAAAATAGAAAATCAGAAGAAAATCTAGACCTGTTTTTCCCATTGGGGACGGTTTAAGGAAACCCAAGGGGCCATAATTTTCAGATTGTTGAACCACTCAAAAGATTCGAAAACCCCGCTTATTTCATATTCTTATGAACCTGGTCCGAAAACCGAACTTTTTGAAACGAAAATCATAATTTTTTTTCGAAAATTCTTCATCTTGAAAACTCGGGTTTAGAATTATATTTTCATTTGTACAAAAAGAGAAAATATAACATTTTAAAACGCGACCAATTCAAATTTGTTTATTACTGTTTCAGTCAAGATCCAAGACCAAACAACGTATTTTCTAAAACAATCTATCAAACTTCATTTTTTTTTCATTAGGATTACCATTATTTCGAACTACAAGATTAGTAACCGAAAGAAGAAATGAAAACCCGATTAAAAAACGCGATTAAAATAACAATAATTGTTTACTTCAAAACTTCGAGAAATAAATAATTTCGTTTATTTTTCAAGAAAAACTATGTGCAACAAAATGATGAAAATATCCTTTTTCTCCAAGAGAAGAATACTAATTCAAAAAAAAAGTATGACATTGTTGTTGTCAAGGTAATTAATTTGAGAAATGAAATCTTTGATGTGGAACCTTCTTCTTCTTTTTTTCTACATAAAAGCTTGACATTTTTATACATTTTTAATAGATGTAAAAAGAGGAAAAAGAAGAAAAAAGGGTAGAAGAAGAAGAGAAGGATTATCATCGTGGCAAAAGAGCACACGAATTCCTGTTTCTCGATTTAAATTATAAAAAGTCACAAGAATGAGAAGATGAATGCCTAATTCATGCACTTTTACATACTTCACAATAACAGAATAGAAAATGATATGGGAGGAATTCAAGTAATTTCAAACCAGAGAGGATTGTTTCTCGACCATCATATTGTTTTTGAACTGATATTTTTGAATGGATTTAAAATTTGAAAATTCTTGAAAAATGTTACCGTGACATGTGGAATTAAAGAATTGGAATTTTTAAAATCAACAGTGAACATATCTAAACATTCGAAATTTGAAAAATAAAGACAATTTTTTTGTTAGAATTGGAATTTCCACAAACTTTTGTGAATCAGGCCCGTTTCAGATGCGTTTTGAACTTGTTTTAGTTTTGTTTCAAAAATCACAGTTTTGCGCGTTATTTCATAATGGAATTTTTCTCGTTTTTTCGCACCTGGTTCAGGCTTCAAGCCGAGGAAACTATCTCATTTACGTATGAAAATTCGATTGGACCTTTGGCTTTCGAATGTAGTTATTGGTTTTCTAAATTGGACCAAATGAGGCTTTTTTGTATCAAACCTCAGAACGGCAAAAAGACAAGAAAATACATTTATGAACATGGAGTTTTGAAAAATCTCACGGGTCCAGACGAAATCCTGATCGAACTCGGTTTTTTCAGAAATATCCTGAATTCCTTTTACAAAAATGTGTTCGTGAAACATCTATCATTTTAAACCACAAAAAATCGGGTTCGGTCTGGTTTGGGTGTCCAAAAAGAACTTGCCGTTTTTGAAAATCCGGTTCAAAATACTTTTTGATGGTCTAATTTAAAATATACGGTTCCATGCTCGACCTTTTGAAACCGGACTGAATCACCCCTAATCGTGGCCCTCACTTTCACAAAAACAGTTTTTTTCCAGTCCGATTCCACAAATTCCAGGTATTATAGTACTAGTAGTAGTAGTCTATTCAAAAACAATAAATAAGAAATCTATTTCGAGCAAAAAAACTAGTGAAATAAAAATAAAATGGCACCCACAAAAAAGCAAGAAAAAATCGGAAATGCATGAAAAAAGTGCGGACCTTTTCGTTTTTCTCCGTTTTTTTGTCCACAACTAAACGGAAACATTTTTGAGCAAAATGTCATATTTGTATTCAGAGGAACGTATGTATGTATATATTGGTGTGATGACAAATACACCCATCAAATTCAATTATTGAAATGTGTGTCCGTTGTGAAAATGGACAGAGGAGAAGAATTGGGTAATGATATTATTTAGATGGGTTAGTAAGGATGGATGAGAAAAGGAGCAAGCAATGGAGGAGAAAGGAGCACATTCCAAATAGCATGTTTTGAAATATTACTGGATTTCTTTGCAAGTTTTGCCGATGCAAGTTTTGATATTCTATTTCTGGACATTGTTTTTTTTACGGAAATGGAAAAACCAAAAAAAATCGGAGTTATGAAAGTTATTGAATTTTAAAGGTGAAAAGGATTAGACTTAGATCTTGTTTTGGAAATTTGATTGATTTCGAATGCATGTTTTTGAAAGTAATATTTCGCGATAACTCGAAAAATTTACCATCGGTCTGTATTTTCTGGTCTTGTCCGTTTTTGGGAACGTTTTGGGTCATCTCTTCTTTTTCAGAAACAAAAAACCTATTTTTGACAAAATCAGTTTGTTACTGAATTCATTTTTTTTTCACATTTTCATGAAGTTAAAAATGGTAATTTTTTTTGTAGGCAATTTCAGCAGAATCACAAGGAATAGGCCCAGGTCCGATCGATTGTTTTTCATACTTCTATGACCCTTTCAGAAACTGAAATTCACGAACTAGTTGTATGAAGAACAGTTTTTGAAATTTTAAATCAAAGTCTTACTATTTTGGGGTTTGGCTCTGACACAATCCGGCCTGAAATTGTAATTCCTGAAACCCGAAATGAGATTCGAACCGTTCCGTGCCAGCCCACTTACATACATCGGGCTGTGCAGGGTTTTTCAGAAATGAATCAGAACGAGATAAAAAAAACATTTTTTTTTCTAAAAAGTGCAACATTTTTGAGTTCAAGTCAGAGCTGTCGAAATGGAATGTACCCCAGATGGGCTTCCCAGTTTAAATGGGAAAAATTTAGTAATTTTTTTCACGTGGGAAAATCCAGATAAACATTACCATCTCATGGGAGGCCAGGTGGGCATATTTTTTCTTTCATTTCTTGAAAAAAATGCGATTTTTTTTAAATGAACGAAAAACGACAAATACATCAGAAAAATATAAAAAACGTGAACTTTTGTCAATGTTTTTGGAACTATGTTTCCCACCTGGGAAAGCCCAGCCCAGTTTATCTGGTCATTTTTCGAAGTGGGATGGGATGGAACGGGCATTTCTATTTGGGCTATCTGGAGCCCACATTTGCCCATTTAAACAGCTCTGGTTCAAGTGTAATTAACTTTCAAAACATTTCTAGCATTACTGGAAAAAAATATTGCATCTTTTCGAAATTGAATAAAAATTAAAACCAGGAAAAACAGGTCAAGTTGAGAAGATTTCTCCTGATAAAGTCGCTTTGTCGGTCTCAAAAATTTGGCCCGTAACAAACCCGAACTAAATTCAGAAAACTCCTGGTGGGTTAAAAAAATTGAATTCGTATGACTCAAACAAATCCTTAGAATTTCTGACACTGATCGGTTTTTTTTATTCAAAAGGACAACTGATTTATTCTAGAATATAAGCCTAGACGATTTTTTTTGGTTTTTTTTCCAGAATCTATCTATGTCATCAAAAATGAAATCTTCATGAAAAACATGGTTATGTAAACATGATGCATGAACATGTTTTGCATTGCTATCCATTTTCCGAGTCAATTTTAAATTCAATAAAATATTCAGAAGATTAAGTAAGAAAAAAACATAATCCCAACATAACAACTTGTGGGACCTTTTCCAAATTGCCCTGTTCGTTTTTTTATTCGAACTTGTTGTATAAAAAAATAAAATAGACTTGAATTGAATAGAAAAAAAGAGACAAATTGTTGAAACGTTTTGTTCAGTTGTTGGCCGGATATCCTATTTTGGAAAAATGTGCTCACTTAGGAAATCGAATTCGAGGACTGAAAAAATTATATAGTATAAATGTATATCAAAGAAGAATTTTTGGAAATGGCAAGAAAAATATAAGATGTTTAGTATAAATATAATCCTCGATTAATCAAACAAACATTTAGTTTTTTTCTCGGCCAAACCCGAAAAAATATATGTATATTCTTGGAACATTTTTTTCTGAACAAAAGGAAAGAGATTGTGGCTGGCTGGACCACAAAAACATTTCATACACATTTTTCATTTTTCGTTTTTTTTCGCGGTGCCCCAAAAGCAACACAATATTCCATAAATCTTCGAAAACGAAAAATATCTAATGAAAAAAATTGAGGAAATATATTTTTATATATAAATTTAGGGTGAGAGCGGGGGGCTGGGGCAAAACTCGATTCAAATCCCAATGGGAATCATGGAAATTGACATTTATACGAACATGTGAAAATATTTGGTCATACTTTTTTTGTCGATGAATGTACATGTTTTCGTTTTTTTTTCTTTGCTGGTTGGTTTTAGTTTTTTTTTTTTGAGATGATGAGATTTGGGAAGTAGAGGACGAAAAACATGGATTACGAATAGAGAAAAACCGGAAAATAGGTATTGTTTGAAAACCGGGATGTTCATAACGTGAGAAAAGCTCGACTGGGTCATTGTAACTCGGCCTACCAAAAAATCAACTAATTCAAATAAAAAGGAAAATTCAAACTCTCTATTTTTCGTATAGAAATACATAAACAGATCACCCCTTTTTTAATTACACCTAGATTGTTGAATCGAGCAAATGTGATAAACTTGGCCTCAAATTTGTAATTCACAGAATCGTATAGGGTATTGTTTGAGATATGCTACTATACGTGCTTGCTATACACTAAAAATGTTCGTGAACTCACATTTTAAAAATCGGCAACCAATAAACAGACATTATTCATTTGTCATTCGTGGATCTTCCTTTTTTGTTTCTCTTTTTGGAAAAATCATGAAATTCATTAGTTATTTGTATGTGCTGGGCTCCGATTTTGAATTTAGGGTCCGATTATAGATTCAGCCTGGATCTAGAAGGTCCTTTTGGGACCTTTTTCATCTGGGAACTCTCATTTCACTGTGGTGCTCTTATAAGAGAATAGAACCGGTTTGTCCACTAATGTATCAAAAAAGTAAGGCGAACAAATCTGTAGAAATAATAAGAAATGAATGAAACAGTAAATGTTCGAGGCAAAAATCAGGAAATAAGAAGGCCAAAAATTGTCCAGAGGCTCAATATTTCGAAGATTTTCATCGATAACTATTATTTAGATTAAAAGAACAAGCAAAATTCATAAGTTAAAGTTACTTGAACCTTCAGATCTCAGACGAGAATTTTTTAGATATTTTCTTTTTCTTTAACCGGAACAAAAACAAAGATGGTTGACTAAACAAATGAATAATCCCCATTCAATTATATGAAAACAATAATAATGACTTTGATTCTCCCCCAAAAAATAATTTTCAGCACAAAACAAAAAACTTTTTTTTGGCTTGAAAAGAAAAAAAAACAATGAGTAGAAGAATTGGGAATCGTGAGAAGAGAAGAAGTGTGAACAATAAAATGAAGGTGGTTGGTGGCGAAAATTAAAAATAAATTTGTTGTTTTGACCAGAATGAGAAGAAATAGGAATAGAAGAAGTCGTAGTAGTAGTTGGAGTAGTAGTCTAAATTACTATTGAAAATGATTTATTAATGCAAATACGGACATTTGTGTTCTAAAGAGGAAAAGAAGATGCGATAATTAATCGTAATCGAGCATGCGGAACAGCAAGTAAAAAATAAAGAGAGTTGAACACAGAAAAAATATATTCATTTTGAAAAAAATATTTATTAAAAAAACATGGTGGCGGGTAAAGCATTTTCACCTGGAGGTATTTATGAATTCTCAAGTCTTTTTGTTCTAATAAAGAGATGGGGATGGTTTACCTGAAACGGACCAGTGATGGATGTTTTAGAAATAAACCTGAATTCTTCTCAGGTAAGGTTTGCGTTGTATCTCTATAAAAAGATGTTTGGTTTCCAGAGTTTCAGTTTGTGACCAAATAAGAATAACTCCATAAATAAAACCGATTCCAATTTTCTGAACGGATCAGTGTCATCGAATTTCTTTCATCGGGTCCGTTTCAGAAGCATTCATTTTTCATCAGATCAGGTCCGATCCAGGCGAAAAAAAGAGAAGTTAGTGATAAGGTGTTTGCACAATTACAGATATTGAAATTTTCAGTTCAAAAACTACTTGTTCCGATGCTCCGCTTTGATATAACTTCAGTTATTTCTGGTCATACATATATATCTGAAGAGTACTATTTTTAGTTAAATAATCTTACGAGAAAAATTTTAAAAAAAATCGGGAGCCAGAAAGCACAATCATGGACTCAATAATCATTGAAAAAAAAAACATATAACGTGATCATCTTGAAAATTCCAAAAACATGTTGTTTTTTCTTTCTTACTGAATAAAGGAGAATCTATCGTGTTTCACATATCCCAAACAAAAATACAAAGAAGATATCAATTTTCAAAACATCGAGGTAAACTTTTTGGAAGAAACACAACTCGAAAAAGTATATGAACACCTGTTCATAAGTGTATGACAAAGTGACGAAGAGGACAAATTATGAAAAAAGAAAAAGAACCAATTG
Organism: Caenorhabditis sp. 38 MB-2015; assembly: GCA_900536415.3. Classification (NCBI taxonomy): domain Eukaryota; kingdom Metazoa; phylum Nematoda; class Chromadorea; order Rhabditida; family Rhabditidae; genus Caenorhabditis; species Caenorhabditis quiockensis. The sequence continues at coordinate 134,171 of LR549862.1, forward strand.
TCGAAGGGGGTGACAAACTGGTGAATGTTTATAGCTAAATGGGTGCTTATGATGAATGTGATAAGGAAGGGGGAGGTAACGAGGCACCTGTCCGGAAAATTAAATTTTTCGAAAATGAAAAAAGAAAGGAAATTAATCTTTCGAGTAGTACTTTTTTCAGGTGGAAAGAGGGAAAATGTTGGAATATAAAAAACATTTGAAGTTGACATGATGACTTTACAACTGTTCTTGACAGATGGTGACTTGAAACATCAAGACATAATAAAAAACGCAAATAAAGATCCACATAGATTTCTTCTTGAAACAGAGAAATTTCATGATATACATAGAGAACAAATGATAGAAGAAATTTATGGGAGATAAATAAAAAACTTTGTTTTTGAGCTAAATTATATTGAGCCATGCCGGGACGCCCTTTTTTACAGAGAAAAACCAAAAATTCTGGGTTTCTTCAGGCCTTTCAAAAAATTTTCTTCGCATTAAAATTATTTTCGAATAAAACAAGATAAAAAGTTTTTCTACATATCTTAGTTCAAAAATAAAACTTCAAGAACGCCGGAGATCCAGATTAGAACAGGTAGAGATTTTTTTGTTGCAAAATGATAAAAACCATCTGGGTCGGAAAAATCGGTCAGCCCTTCACCACATTCTTTAACTTTTTATCGGGTTTGTCAAACTTGGTTGCAAGTGAAAATTTTGATTCCGATGTTTCGTAAATTTTTAGTGATTTTCTCTCCTAAAACGAACTGTGTCCGATTAAAATTGAAATTGGATCATGAATTTGCATATTGGGATGTTGATCAAAGAGCTTTATTTTATAAAATGGCATGCCATAGTAACAGTCACAAAACTGTCACAAATTTCTTTACCATTGAGAAATACTAAAAATTATCCAGTTAGAAATCCAAACTCTCCCGAACACCAGAAATATATATTTTAGTACAAAAAAAATATTTTTATTTTGCATTCGAAATGATTCGAAACCCTACAATTAGTGATAAAGCAGCAAAACACAAAACAAAATCAAGAGAGGCTTCTGAGATGAGAAAAACAAAACAGCAAAAATCGTGTCATCAAATCAAAAATAATACACCTGTTTCTCTCAAATGAACAAGTGTTTAATTATTTGTGTAAAAAACAAGAAATTTATTGTCTCCCAATGAGTCAAGAGTGTCGAAATCGGCTCAACTGGGATACTTGAAATGTAAAAGGTCTTTGACCTTTTTGAAACGTTACAACTGGTTTTTTTTGCTGAGAAACAATGAAAAATCAGGTATGTTGAAAATTTCATATTTTTAAAGTTGAGCTTTCAAAGAAAAAAAAATTCTTTGTTCTGTCATAGATGTATTTTGATGTTATTAATAGTCTCAGTTACATCACAATTGTTGGGACTACTCACAATCAAAAATGTATGAAAATATGTGAAGTGTTTCATATGACAAAAGATTTCTTCTCTTTTTCCAAGGGGAAGCAGAAAAAATGGGTTTTGTTCGAGCATGAGCTCCCAACAGAAATAACCTGATATCGGGTTACAAATGGAAATCTATACCTTCTACTTCCGACCTTTTAGACACTATGTCTATAAGGGAAATAATTTATGTTTTCTTGAATAAGATTTTCGATGATGTTAGTAGTCAAATCAATGCCATAGGATTACTGTGATTTCTGACTGATTGGTTCTATCCTAGTAAAAGAGTCTCTAAAAGGTTCCGAAAAATGGAGCTCCATATTTAAAATTGAGTTTATTTGTAAAAAAACATATTTGTGCAAGAAATCGAAAAAAAACTCAAGAAATAGTGGGTAAAATGTGATGAGGTTCCAAAAAATTGATCATCAACAAAGTATCAAAATACCTCTAAAACCATTTTTTTTTTCGTAAAAACTGCTGGATACCTAATTCATATCGGAACCTCATCCTATATTACTTTGGGACCTGCGTACGCCCGACTTTTTCAAGTCTTATTTTTAGATAATTTCATAAAGCCTTAAAGTCCGAAGAAAATTTAAAACAAATGGTTCAAATTTCATAATATAAATATTCAATACTATTCAAAAGACGACAGAAATTTTGGGGATTATTCGCTGCCTTTCAAAATCGAAATATCCCAATGAAATTACTTTCAATGCAAATCTCCGGTATGGACCGAAAGTGAGTATAGTTGCAGTTGTAGCTGTTACACCGTGAAATAAAATAAGTAGAACACAAAGGTTATTAGCTGCTGAAAATAATTTTTAATACAAAAAATTAAACAAACTCTAGTATTTAAATACCTTGATTATAATAATCATTGCGCATTGAGATAACCAAGTATATCAAAGGAAATATCATAATGAAAAGTGGGATTGCTAATTGAATACATACTTTGATAAAATACCTACGATGAAGTGTCCGAGTCACCGCCGAAATGTCAACTCTATATCGAGTAAGTTCATAAATTGAATGAGATGTGAAATAAACGGCGAACAAAACAGCGAATGATGTGCAAAATGACATAAAAACAGCCATTGCAAAGTTGTCGATGGCTAGAACAAAAATTGGATACTCGAAAAACTCTTTGGCCGGACAAGGGAGCTTTTTCAATATTTCCATTCTAGCCATATCTTGTTCTGGCACAAGAAATATCATTGGGAATAATAATAGATATGCCATTACTATATTTAATAAGATATAGGAGCTTCGAATCCATGGTTTATTGAACAAAGAATGTCGAACAAGTTTATGATGTTGACTTTCTAGAACAATTGTAACGGCTAATCCAGTTGCTGAAAACGAAATAAATAGCAATCGATTTCAGATAATTGTTATACTTACAAGTAATAACACCAGCTCCTAAACAAAATTGCACTGATATTGGAACATTGAGAGTGTTCAACATTCCAATGGTAAATCCCGCGCAAAATGGATAGAAAATGAATGGACACATGAAAATTGTGAATAAGATATCGTTGAAAGCACATCTGAAATATTATATCATTGGTGAGAAAGAGGTTTTTGGTTTTTACAGTAAAAAAAGAGGCCTGCGACTTTTTTATCTACTGTTTTCTATGCTCTAGCTGCTTCGATTTCTTGTAGTGATTTTAGAAATCTGTGAGTGCTCAAAATCAGAATGCTTGAATTATTAAAATATCTTAATTAAATTTCCGAACTTATAATTTTGAAAAAATCTCACTCAATTGAACCCCTTATACATTTTTGGAGCTTTATGTCTAATTGTAAGGATCACATAAAAACTCCCAAAGAGGATATCTCGCTGTTTTTTGTTTATATTAACGATTCTGGTTCATTTGGCCGGTTATTTTGTGTTGCCAAAAATTGGACAATTTCTGAACTATGACATTTTTGTACATAAATAAATTGTCACTTAAAAATAATGGTCTTTTTGAGCATGACTGATATCATGTTCTGAATGCAGTATTATGGAAAACTCATTTATTTCTGATTTTTAGAAAAGTGATATTTCAGATAAACTCACATTGATTGGAAATATATCAAACTCCATTTCATAGATCTCATTTTTTCGGGCGATTTATAAATTATAGAATATAATGATATAAAATTCAATGGCAATGAGAAAAATGTTAAAACATGAGCTATTGAAGATACTGATTCTTCTCTAGCCAGAATATAGTTCTCTTTCGAGCATCTCGAATAATTTGTAAGATAGTATATATTCATCTCTGGAGACATTATCACAATATAAAAAAGAATATATACAGAATAATGTTAGCCAAAAATCAAAAAATCTTTGCAAAAATCTAATTATACGAGTTTCATAGCAACAAAAGAAACATCGAAGGGTTCAAGGTTCAATAGATTATTTTAGATATGATAACATGAGAAATTGGTTTGTGACCAATTCTTGACTCGGAATTTCTAGTAAAAATGGGGGTTGGAATATGAACTATAGGTGCTAAATTTTATGAAGAATAACTTTGTTAGTTTTGGGAAAGCAGGTGAAACCAATTGGCTGACGACAAAACGTATGAAACTTTAACGTAGCCGAGCAAAAAATCAAAAAAAAAAAATACAGAATCTGAAATTATTTTCAAAAACTTTAGATAGAACTCATCTAACATGATAAGCGTGATTGTCACTATTTTCTAAATTATTTTACTTTTGAACAACGAGTATGAGATTTGAAAAATGGTGGTGATGATGTACTTTTAGTATATATTTGTGTAAAATTTCAGCTGTAAAACTTTTTTTTTCTATTTTCACAATCTATTTCTAAAGATCAGGCACATTTTAGGGTAATCAAATATTTTAATTTCCTCGATTATTAGATTTCTGCGGAAAACGCTTTCAACCTGTGGGCGGACAATTGATCTCATAATCAGTCAGAACTCTTGAAACACAATATTTAAAACTTGTCCCTAGATTATATTTTATTTTTTCTGACGTGTATAATTGCCAGTTATGAATATCCAAATCGGTTCATGTACCACAAAGTGGCACTCTGTGTATCTCTTCTCTTCGTTTCACTTGTTGTTGTCTCACCGCTCGACTTTGCCATTTAGGGATACCTGAAGAAGATTATCAGCTTTCTAAAGACGCTGGACCATGTTGGCGTGAATTACCTTCAGTGCACTTTGGAATTTCATCCGGAGGTCTGAAATAGAAGAAATTGATCTAACCTCGAGCATCTTTTTTATTAGGTGGAAATTGGTTTTGAAAAAAAATTAAAATCATACATTTATGTATTATTAAACATACAACTATTTTATATATCGACATTTTTTGGCCCTGGAGAGCTGACATATATAAAACTAACAGGCCTGACAACAACAAGGTTCCTACTAGTGAACACTGGAAATGTAAAATTCTTATGTGTATCGACCGAATACATCCAAAACCCACAATGTTTTAATGATTTGACAACAGTTTTATAGAGTTTTCCATGTAAAAAAATCATTGATAATGTTGACATGGCACCATGAATTGAAGCTATAGTTATAGCAGTGTACCCCACTTCTGAAATAGTTCAAGACAATTCAAGTTATTCTGTTGATTTATCACCATTTCCTTCAAATTTGAAAAGCAAAGCAATGATGTAAAAGCCAAGTGGAAGCCCGAGCATTATTCCATGAACACAAACCTGGACGAATAAACTGACACATAACATTATGTGCATTTGAAGAGCTTTCTGCGAACACCTTGTATATAATTTTTTCAATGAGAAGAAACAAACAAGACCCATATGACAACACATAAGACCACAAAACATATGAGCAGTTGTCAAACCTATACTATAATAGAACGATGTTGGAAGTGCACACATCTTTCTATCATCATATAACAAGTTGGATCATTCTTCAGAACTTCGAGAAAATATCGAAACGATGGGAAAGTATGGCATTTTCTATGAATAATGAATGAAAGTGTTGTTTTTCTGATTTCCCTTTGAACTAACAAAAACAACTCTAATTAACAACAAATGTTGAACAAATACCATTGAAGAAGTGTTTTCTTGAAAAATTTAAACGTTTATGATGAAAAGGCTCCAATGAGACAAACAATTAACATAGTTTGGGATGAATTCTGAAATTATCATAAATCACCGAATACCATTCATACCTGAAAACAACAATGTGAACCTGACAATTATACGTAAAAGAAAACTTCATTCAATTCAATTATCATTTAAAAACATTTTTATATGTATTGTTTTCACGACCAGGATTGAAACAGAATTCATTTGAAAGTGTGAATGGTTTCAGATGTTCAATTGTTCTCATAAGCACAAACTTTTTGGCTTCAAGTTATGCCCAGATTTGTTTCAATGAACAACAATGTTCTGATCAATTTTAATCAAGTAGGTTAAATGCAGATTTGTTCTTTGAGACGTTTTTATTTTCTTGGGTTTTTAATGTTTGGGAAATTTCAAAAACATTAATTCGAATCTTGTTCCTCGTGTCGTTCTCCTAATGCAATAATTATCTTTTTGAATTTTCTGAAAAGTTTCAAAACAAAGTTCAATTTGTTACACGCGATTCATTGATAATTCATTTTTTTTTCTAACGTAGAACATTAGCATGATTATCAAATATTGCTTTATAAATGTATTTTTATATCAGTTTCGGCAGGTGTTTTCTTGTTTTCTCTCCAGTTTGTTCTGCCTTTTATACATTATATCGTTGTAACCAAACAATTTTTACTGATCTAATTTATTTTCCAATTCGTGAACTACAAAAGTACAAAATCTGTTTTGAGAGTTTGCCTTCCCAAAACACTGAAACATCAGCGACAACTTTCGAAATAAAAAGAGGAAATAATAAACCATGTCCTCGCATGCAATTATATATTTCTTTTTGCTCTTAACACTTTCGTCGAACCCTGTGATTTGTGGAGAAATGCCTTTCTTTTCGGAAACTTCTGTATTTTCTCGAAGTTGGGAAGAATGGTCAAAAATGTTATATGATGACCGACCAATTTGTGCAACTCCAGCTCCATTATTTTATAGTCTTGGTTTTCTTGCGTCTCATATGTTTTCATCTCCTATTTATATTGCAGCTTTTTATGCATTATACGTTGAAAATTCACCAAGTTTTAAAGGTTATAAAAGATATTTAGGGGTTCACGCAGTCAGGTAAGCTATTCAAGCAAAAATCAATAAATTATATCCAAAATCTACAGTAATTTTCTATTTGAACTTTATTTATCTACTGCATTGAAACCGGTCATATATCTACCTTACCGAACATTTCGCTTCGCTGGAGCATTTTTTCTTCGATACGTTAATGGTGCACTTTTGATTTTCCTATATCTACCAATATGTATTTCTACATTTATGTCCATTATGGAAATGATACATTATCGATTCAAATTAATTGTACAACTTCATATGTCTGAACAATGGATTCAAACATGGGTAAAACTTATAAAATACTGGAGAATCGCATTATTTGTTCACACGTTTTTTGTTGTTTTTACTTATGGAATGAGTGGTGGAACACAATTCGAGCAACCAGAGATGAAATTGACTTTGGGAACAGAGGTAATTTAAATAAAAAACATTTCATAGCTTATCAGAGTTTTTTCCAGTTTATTAAAACATATCCGGAAATAATGTGTAGCTCTGCTCTTGTTTTGCCTATCGGAACATCATTTGAACTAAAACCAATCGTTATATGGAATTTTGTCACACTTTGGGCTACACTATCTGGATTTTTCATATGCACTTGTATGAGTACCGTATTACTGGTTTCAATGCAAAAACTTATGGCAACATGTTCACCGAAAACAATTCAAATGCATAGGAGGCTTTTGTACAGTATATTCGTTCAGGTAGAATATTAACTGAGGGGTTTTCCTAATCAGACTACCCGAATCGAACCGATTTGATTTTTGTGGTCTGAAAACAAATGAGAATTTTGGAATGAGCTTTCTAAAAAGTTCGGACATAGATTCCAAAAACTAACTGAATCTTGTATAAAGAAAAATGGGACCAGATTCATTTTTTTCGGACCAGATTCAGTGAGTTTGTATGACTCAGGATATTCTTATTCAGGAACTTTATTTTCATTAGCGAAAGCAACCCTCATAGATGAGAAATGTATTTGAAACGGTACAGACTACTCAAAACTTTTTTTAGAAGTTTAAAAAAGTATGCATTTTTGAACCCATATTTGTCAAGTTCAGATAATCCTAATCATGATTTGTCACTTTCCAACACCAAAAAAACAAATTTGTTTTTTTCAGATATCAGTTCATGGTATAATGTTAGGTTTCCCCATATTCATTTACATAATTGCTATGGTTTTCAACTTTAATGGAAATGGTAATAACATTTCTATTCTCAACATAAATAAACAAATTTCGACAAATTTCAGAAGTTGGATATTGTGCATTAATCATAGCTTCCCTTCATGGTGCCATGTCGACCTTGTCTATGATAATATTTAATCGACCTCTTTATCAAACTGTTGTTATTAGATTGAGAAAATGTGAGTTTTTATCAAAGAAAACGATGTACGTAATTTAGAACAATTTCAGGGTTTACACCGAATTATGTTCCAATGGGAACTGTCAGTGTTGTACCATCAAACGCTTCACATCGGAGTATTGCAAAATGAATGAATAACAAAATTCGATTAATGTTCCTAGCTAATGAAATAAAGTTTATTTTAAGCTGTCGTCCAGTTAGTTAAAAAATGTCTATCTGTAATTTTGATCTGAGGAGCTAGGAGAGAAAACAAACATCAGAAATATGGGAAAAAATCTGCAACAAAGCAACTGAAAATGTTCAATTGAATAAATTTATGTTATCAAGAGGGCCCCTTGGAAAAATTTGATACTCTCCTTCTCTCCACAAAAAAAAAACATCGAAAACTAAAAAAAATATTCAAATTCTTCTAGAAGAAAAACTGCAAATACAGTATCCAGATATTGTTAGGTTATTATACATTTAATTTTCAGTATGAATTATTTCTAGAACCAGACTTTTCTATTTGAAAACTAATTGATGAATGGGGTTTCGAAGAATCCGATTCTGATACCAAAATTACTCAAAAACCCTCGTTAGGATCAGATTTTAGGGTTGAAATTGTTGGTTGTTACATTGCGACTCCCAAAAAGGTAACTTATTTCGGACCCGAAATTTAGCCATTTTTTGGCCACAAAAAAAGGAAAAATTGTTATATTTTCAGGATAAAATACAATCAGCTCGTATTTGAGTTGGACTCTTTTCAAAAAAATCGTATTGAAGACTTTTTTATGATCGAGTCTTATTCGTTCTTGATTCAAAAATCATAATTTTAAATCCAATATTTTTCGGATCCTATCCAATTTAGGAACCACTTGGCTTATAACCATACATATTTTTCAACCAGCGAAAATGAAGAAAAACTAAAAACTACCTTTTTGAAAACAAAAACTCAATGTAAATTTAATGATGGAGCACAAAAATGTTGTCGATTTTTCATTTCGATGAAACGCTTATCATCAAAAAATGCACATCATACGACTATTCTAATCATGATCATCATCATCATCGTTGTCCAACCCATTTCAAAGCACAACATGATAAATACTATAAAACGTAGAAGAATAAACACTTTTTTATCGAATTTTTTCAAATTTTATCTTTTTTCATACTAGAAACGTCATTTTTCTGATCTTTCGTTAGCAAACATTTATTTATTTCTTGTGGCGATAAAAATTCACTCGGGGAAAAATCTATTTTTCAAACTGTGAATCGAAGTATTAATTTTCACTCTCATAGAAATGGCTAAATCCTGTTTTAGTTACAAAAAATGGTAAATATCATTTTTTGGCAGAATTTTTCTCGAGTAATTTTGGGGGGTTTTCAGGTGGTTTTCTTTGCCTAGCAACCTTTTTTCTAATGCGATGTTCAAAGCTGGAAAAAACGAGAAAAAAAGCGAAAAAAAACGTTCAAAGCACCATCTCTGTTTCACACACTATTTCGTTCCTTCGCGTCGAGACCTTTGACAGTACTCTCGAAATAGCGTGTGAAATAGAGAGTTGGACTTGAACTTTGAACGATTTTTATTCGTGATTTTTTGCATTTTTTTCAGCTTTGGACATCGCATAAGTTTCCAAGCATGCCTAATGAGTCACCTAGCAACATGTGTTTAGTTTGATTGTTTGTCTGCCAAATTAGAAATTCAACCTTGAGAAAAAGAAGAAGAAACAAAATACCTCAGCACTTTATTTACGAGATTTACCATTATGTCACTTTTTTTTGAAATTCCAAAAAAAATTTTTTTCACGATCAGGGTTTATAATCAAAAAAGTTTGTTTGCATGGTTAGTCATTTTCATTTTTTGGTTTCTCACATAAAATTTTCTATGTAGTATGATTCTCTTCCCTCTCACAGTGAGGTTTTTATTTATTTTCTTTGTTGTGCGAAAAAAAAAATGTTGGGTGGCCTAGAAAAAAACATTTCTCTTCCGCGTATCGTGTACTTCTCTCGGACAATTTTATTTATTTTTTTTGTTTTTTTCAGTTGTTTATTCTTCGAAAAAATGGCTGGAAAACGTGTGCAGAAAAAGATAAAGGTAGTAGATGGACAATTGTCGAAAGCTTCGAAAGAAGGTATGTATAAAAAAAGAAATGAGGGTTTATTTGTAATTTTTTTGTAGGAAAACGTCGGCTTTCAACTCGAACTCGAGTTCAAGCAATTCTTCATCAAGCACCAGTGCCGAAAGTGTTGAAAAAATCAAAAGTTCAAAAAAATACGAAACGTGTGAAGATTGGAAAGATAGCGAAAGGTGTGACTAAGCAAAAGAAGACCAAACAACAGAAAGAGAAGAAAACCGCGAAGAAAGGAAATGACAGATTGGTGCCGAGAGATGGAGTTCCGAGATTCGAGGAAAACCCATTTTTTGCTGATGCGAAAACCGCTGATTTTATCAGTTCACATACATATCATCGTTGGCTGATTAGAGCAATTAAAAGAGGAAATTTGAACGAGATTAAAGATTTTTTCAAAAGTAAAAGGTTAGTTTGACTAGTTCGCTCTATGCTATATATTTTGGTCTCAGTTCTCAACCTTTTCTTGATGTTTTCAGTTCATTAACCCGCTCAAATTTACACTATTCACTAATCATTTTTCTAATTCTCACCCGATTTAATCCAAAAATGTCGGTTAAAACACTGACAAAATTTTTGTCATTTTAAAAGTCACACACGAAAAGTAAAAATTGACTGAATCAAAAGTTGGTGGTCTATGAAACTTCCATTCGTAAATAACATTGTGTACTTATTTGAAGTTTAGTGCAAAAAATGATAGTACTGTTTGTTTTCATACCTCGGTCAGATAGCCTAGTATCTTTTCGAAATTCAACTTTGTATTTTCAAATCAAAATATACCCTAAATTAGACAATTTCAAAAAATACACTTTTTGATTTACTTTTTTCGGTTTTTTGAATTATTCCTCCACATGTTTCAAGTTTATTTTTAAAAGTTCCGAAGATTCAAAAAAAAAACCGTGTCCACTGGATACAAAACTGAAAACAACTTTGCCCCCAAAAAAGTACAGATGTGAATTTCAGAGCGAATCCACATTCTTTATCTCACTCGTTCTCTAAACACAGTCTCATAACTGCGCAATATGAAGCATGTAGAGCGAAAGACATCAAACTGGCGACCGAAGTGTTCAAAGCTAGCAAAAAAATCGAACAAGATCCGGAATACCATTATTACCCCGAACCAAATTTGTTGAAACCTAATACTACTGGAAGATCGAACATTTATATGATTGGAAGAGCAACTCGAGCGATTGAAGTATCAAGAGGCGGCAAAGAGGGAAATAATGCGTTGTTAAACTATGATTATGAACAAGGAGATAGCACTTTACTGGATAGATTGGTTCAAATGAACACAACGTATACAAAACTCTATCAACTTTCTAAAATTGAAGAAAAACGTAAGTATATTTCATAAAGTTTCCAAAAAATTTATCCTCAGTTTCTACTATTAACTTTTGCTGAAACTTAGTCATATTTTTTGCAGCGTTTCAAGATTATCAATTGGAGAGCAAATTAGTTGTGGCAGTACGTCGCGGACACCGTGAATTGGCATCTTCTCTAGCCCAAGGTCCAGTCAAAAATCATACCAATGAACTTCATCGTCAAACACTCAGTGGAGACAATCTTGGTGCCAAGATCCTTCCTGTTTCAGTCATCAAAAAGTGTTTTGCAAATCGAAATATCACTCCACTTCATACCGCGGCAATCGGAAAAACCAGTAAAAATCTCGAAACTCTTCGTGGAGTTTACCCAACAATCAATCTTCCGGATCAAGATAATTGGTATACTATTCACTATGCGGCGGTGGCTGAAACTCCGGATAATTTGAAGTTTTTGTTGAAAAATGGTGGAACGTGTACAATGGTGAATAAACAACAAGAGACACCATTACACGTTGCGGCGAGAGCTGGAAGAGCTGAAAATATCAAAATTCTTTTAAAGGAGATATTGGACTTGGAAAAGGATGGAGGAGAGATTCGAGCCGATCGTTCTCTTGTAAATGCAAGGAATCGTACAGGAGTCGCAGCTATTCATTTGGCAGTTATTCATAATCAAGTGGATGCAGCAATGGCACTTATGGCTGAAGAAACTGTCTTGGTTAATAATCCAACATCAACAACTACCAATAAAGCGTCACCATTGATGGTAATATTGTACACTTTCAATAATTATGCAAATTTTAATATTATTTCCAGCTCGCTTGTGCTCATGGACACCTTGAACTTGCTGAAAAGCTCATTTCGAAAGGTGCTTTGATTGAAGGAAAAGACAAGAAAAAACGAACCGCGCTGATTTATGCATTGATGAATGGACAAACGCATTGTGCTGCTATGCTCTTAGCTCGTGGTGCAAATTTGTCAGCCGCCGACTCATCTGGAAACACAACTGCACATTATGCCGCGGCATATGGATTCCTTGATTGCTTAAAACTTCTGGCTGATATTGATCCAGAGATTCTGAGCGTTGGTAATGATTGGACACTGTATCCACTATCTGTTGCTTATATGAAAGGACATTATGGTATTGTATCTTGGCTTCTTGATGGGGAGTATAAAGAACATGTGAATATCAATGCAAAGGATAATAATGGTATGACATTGCTCTCTTCGTTGTTGATGTATGCTAGTGATGAGAATCATTATCAATTGGAAGATCAAGTTCGATACTTGATTGATCGAGGAGCGAAAGCTGATTTGGAAGATAGCAAGGGAAATACTAGTTTGCATGTTTTCTCTATAATAATGATTATTCTGAAAGGTAAGAAGTCATCAGATATGTTTTCAATTTACACACATTTCTAAAATTTAGGAAGTGGCTCAAATCCGAAAAAAGATGAAACTCTGATGACTGCCACACAATACAATGAAATCTTCAAATTACTTGTTGCAGCTGGTGGAAATGTTGAAGCGAAAAACGCTGAAAACTTGACACCAATTCATCTCAGTTTAACATCAGGAAATCTCGACCTTTTTAAAATCATGCTGAAAAAAGTGAAAAATTTGAAAACTCTTGTCGAAAACTGGTCTTCTGAAAATAATTTCCTCCATCAGATTCTGTGCCTTCCTATGAATGTTTACAATAATACATTGTTGTGGAAAGCAGAAACTCTTCAGAAAGAAGTTTATGACATTTTGCCGATCATGAAAGATCTCTTTAAAGTGAGAAAACAATTTGAGTTCATAAAAAAAATGTATTTTTCAGAAAGTTCCACAATTGTTCAATGTCTGGGTTGATCAAGCTGACAAATCGGGATTCTCTCCAATTGTGGCGGCTGTTAAAGAATATGCTAAATGTCAAAATATGCAAGACAGTGGTCTAGCACCAGCAAGAGTGAGTGATAACATTAGTGATAAGCTAGGCTATTCTTATTTAGACATTTCAACAATCTATAATGTGCGGTGCAAAACATCTTTTGCATTGTAATTCGAGAGAACTCGCGGTAATTCTATTTTAAAAAAACTTTCCTATGTTGTCTTATGTCGCGCGAAAAAAAATTTCCCAGAATTTTGCTCTACACCATTTTTTCCGAATCCTCAAAAATTTCAAGCTCTATCCAAATAATTCATTTCAGGTGTTCATTGCTACAGTTAACGAAGCTTTTGAATGGGTTATTCGACTCGATCCAAATCAACTTGTCAAAGATTATACTCCAGTTATGGAAGAGGAAAGCGCTGTCAAACCACCAAAATCTTCTTTGGCTCTTCTTGCGATGAATATTCTTATCGAGGAAGGTGGTCGAAATGCGACAAATCACTTGGCGTTTTTCAAAATGCTCTTAAAACTAGCCAAGGAATTCAACAACATTTCGGAATTTTTGAATATGACAAATGATGATGACGATACCCTTGTCATTGCAGCCGTTACACTTATGAAGCCAACTCTCGTGGAGCTTATTCTCGATACGGCGATCAAAAATCGATTGGTTGATGGAGTTCACAATGCTGTGAAAAAAATGGGAGTTTTCGAAGTTGATAAAGTTGAAGTGAACAGAACTCTGCCAATGCATTTGATCCAATTTGGAATGGCCGATCTGGTACCAAAAATTAATGCACTTCCCGAGTTTTGGAATCGAATTGATACGCAAGGAAATAATGTTTGGCACTATGCGTCAAGAGTCAACAGTCATAACACTGTCTCATTGTTCAAATTCATCGAAGAAAAAGGGGTCCAGCGAGTTGTCAATGATAAGAAAAGAACACCATTGCATGAGGCGACATTGGCTAATGAAGGATCAGCGAATGCAGTCCTCGAACCAATCGCCTGGTTATCGACGAGAACTGATGTTGGACAAGTTGATTTGTTTAATAGAACTGCTTTACATTATGCATTTGGAAACGAGAAAGAGTTCAGAAAAATGAAACTTGCAAGTTCAGAATCCGACCCAATTTCTGTTGTCTCTCTTTTGTCATCTGCTATGAATCCGAGGCAATTAGACATCGCTGACGTTGATGGAAATACAGCATTGCATCTGGCTGCAATGAGAAATGCAACAATTTGTACAATGGCATTGATAAGAAAGAATTGTACTATTGATTTGAAGAATAAGGATGGAAATACGGCACTCGCATTGGCTGTTTTATTAGGAAGACATTCAACGACTCTCACTCTCATTCAGGCCAATGCTGATGTTATGAGTGAAATTTATCAAAAATCGAAAAAAGATAACGATAATGAAAAAGAGAAGACTAAATGGTATTGGTATGGAAAAGAAGAGATCGTTGTGGAGGACTTGAAGAGTACTATTCCGGCTCAAGTTGTCAGCAAAGGGGGAAGTTGGGAAGCTATGGTTTATGTACTTTTGGATGTTCTTGGAACCAATACAAATTCAATGGCTCAGTTGATTGATGCTGCGATTCGCAGAAAACAATGGAACTTAGCCAATCAGTTGTTGAAATCAGTTGAAGCGATTCTCGATGGCAAAGTTCTGAAATGCGATTATGACTTGCTCGATACATTTGCTCAATTCTGTTTTGGCGAACTCAAAGAGGAATCGATCGAGAAATCAGTTCTCGATAGGATTGTCCGAACTCGTGGACTCAATTTGAAATTGGCCGACACTCAAAAACACGTCAAAACAGCTCTCGAATACGGAAATTGGAATGTTCTCGATTTCCTCAAGGTATAAAACATTTGAAGCTTAAAAAAAACAAATTTAAAAATAATGTTTTCAGAGTAGCCTTGGAAATGAGTGGAAAAATTTGAGCTGCCAGTCACCTGAATCAAATCCAATTCGATCAATCATTTTGTATATGGCGAAGAATAGTTGCAACAGTCAAGCAATTTTGTATTTGAATGAGCTAGCCGCGATGAAATATTTGAGGTTAGCGGGAATAGAAATAATTAATTTCAAGTTCTAAAAAAATGATAAGAGTTACAAATCTTTAAAATGAACTAATTTTTTTCGAACCCAAGAATCATTGAAAAATCGAGTAGTTCCTCAAAATATTGTTTTTTCAGTGTTGATAAGCCATGCGACTTCGAGATTCCGAAACTTTACCAAGATGTCGATATTGGATTGTTGACACCTCTTTCATGGGCTGCCCTCACTGGAAAAATCACAATCATCAAAGAACTTCGGAAATCATTTGCTGATTTGAAAGCTCAAGATGAACATGGTCGAACTGCTCTGATGTATGCATTGATGTCGAATAATCGAAGTGTTGTTCTATCAATTGTTGGCGATGTCAATACTATGACCTTTGGAAATATTGTTTTCAATATTGAAAAGAAGAAAACAAATGGATTTGTTGGAGCCGGCTTGTTTGGTGCAAAAGCAGCTCCAGCTCCATTTAAAACGAGAGGATCTTCGGAGCCTGATTCTGAAGAAGAGGAGGAGGAGGAGGATGATAGTAATGATAATAGCAGCGACGAAGAAGATGAATATGCTGGACCAGTTTCGAAAAAAGCGAGAGTTCCGGAAAAAGCGAGAAAGGAGAAAAAAGAAGAATCAATTAGTAAAAATACATGGCTGGTCATCACTGATTCATCTGTATGTTTCAGAACTACATTGAATATATTTATAACTTCGTTTAATTTCAGCTTTTCCAACAAAAAGATTCGAATGGTAACAATGTTCTTCACTATATGATTGAGCCATTTTCATGGGAAAATGTGGAGTTGTTGAAAGACTTGGCGCATTCGAACAAAAAACTTATTCAAGAACTGATATTGGACAAGAATCTTGTATTGGCAGCAGAAAAAATGAACAGAAAAATGAAGAATGAAATGATGAAAATTTGCAAAGGAGCAAGGTTGCTGAGAGATATTGAAGAGTGAGTATCAGCACTGCTTTTCTATAAAACTTCCAATATTTCAGAATCCTTGTGCATCTTGCAAATGTTAACATTAAACCGCTTAGCAATGTTGATGAAGATTGTAAGAAGTTCTTGGAAAAATGGGCAAAAGAAAATGACAAGAAACTGGTCAACACAGAGCCACCAAAACCACATCATTTGTCTACTTATCAAAAAAGTGGAATTATGGAGTATTGTAATGAGACCAAACAATACTACAGTGTTCTTCTCAATAAGACAGATTTGAACTACGGTAGATATGGATTCCACAATTTCTATAGAATGCAATTGTTCAAACGAAGAGATTGTGATTTATGGATTCTTTTCACTAATTGGGGAAGAATTGGAAGTGGAAATGGAGAATATCAGACAACTCCCTTCAATACTCTGGAACTCGGTAAATATTTCTGCCTAATTTTTCAAAAATAAAAGACATTATCGGACCCGAAATAGAAAACAAAATTTTTCAAAATTTTAATTTTTATTCGTAAATGTGGCGTCCAAACGTCAAAAAATTTTAAGAAATGTCCGAAAAATCCTGTCCAAATCATTTCAAAAAACTACCATTCGATTTAAAGGGACATAATGATTTTGGTTGAAAAACTTTGCCGGTCTGCCCCAATGTCTCGTTTTGCATTTGATAAAATTCGATAGATTGTTCATTTTTTTGAAAAACAACAAAAAATATCTAAACTGACACGTATGCTCATTTTGAAGTGTGACATTACAGTGGACCAACAAATGTTTTGAATTTCTGTATTTTTTATGAAGTGCGAAACGTGACTTATCAGCAGACCGGAAAATTTTTCTCAATGAAAATCATTATGTCCCTTTAATTCAAATGGTAGTTTTTTAAGCGATTTGGACAGGATTTTTCGAACATTTCTTAAAATGTTTTGACGTTTGGACGCCCCAAAAAAATCACTGACTTCAAACCTTTGAAAAATCTTGAAAATTATCATATTTTTCAGCCGTAAAAGAATTCAAATCAGTGTTCAAATCGAAAAGTGGCAACGAATGGCGATCATTGGATTCTTTTGTTGATCAACCGAAGAAATATCGATTAGTCAAATCGGATTCTTCTCCAACTTCAATCACCGAAATTGAACTACCGAAATCGACAAATATTGAGAAAGAAAAAGATGTTATCCGACGATTCATTGCTGATGTTAGTAATGCTGAACAATTGAAAGAATCAATGAAAAGTGTTGGAAATAACACAAAACAACCATTCGGAAGATTCACAAAGGAGAGAATCGAGGAAGCTCGCAAAGTATTGGATAAGCTTGAGAAAAATGCGGAGAAAATTCAGAAAATATCGAGTGCTAATGCTATTGACGAAACAAAGTTGTTGGAATTGTTCATGATTTCGGTAAGAAATAAAATCACCGAAAGCAATAAATATATATTTTTAGAATGATCTTTCGGGTGAATTCTATTCGCTCATTCCAACTGGTGAATTCGAGTTCTCCGCTTTAACTCGCCTCGATGTAATTGATGAAATTGATCGTCATCGAAGAAATCTCAATCGATATGAAGAAATTGAAACATCAACCAGATTCCTTTGCGGTGCAGCATGGAGATCAGATATCGATCGTGTTGATTATATCAAATCTGCAATTCAATGTGAATTCAAAGAAACATCTCCTGATACTCCAATGAATCAACGACTTCTTCAATGGATTCATAATAGTGATGGAGCAAAGTTCAATATTCAAACAATTATTGAAATTCTCCCACAAAAAGCTAGAAATGGATTCCAGCCGTTTGTAAATGATGATAATCAGAAATATCTTTTCCATGGAACTCGAGCGACTAATATCATGAGCATTCTCAAAAATGGATTCTTGATTGACCCTCCAAGTGTGTGCCGAAATGGAAGACTTTTCGGCTCCGGAATTTATTTGTCAGATAGCTTCGAGAAATCTGCGCATTATTGTCATCAATCGGCCGGAAAATTAAAATACATGCTGGTTTGTCAGACTGCGCTAGGAAAAGTTAAAGAAACTTCCACAATCTCATATAATTATTCTACTGCACCTAAAATAGGGGTAAATCATCTGGAAGTTTATCTGAAAGTTAAAAACCTAATACTTTTAGGATGAAAATACCCTTCACTATGTTGGTGAGAAACATCCATCGGGAAGTTTGACACATGAAGGAATCGCTATTCCACTTCTCCCACTCCAAAAAAGAGATGATAGTGCGCTTCAAGGACATCGTTGGGGCTATGGAAGTCTTGAATGGTCAGAGTATATTGTGAGAGATCCAAATCGTGCTCTTCCCAGATTCATCATTGTTTATAAGTAATCTTTGTATTCATTTTAATAACACTGTATATACGTTTTTTTAATAATGATAAATAATGTTTAGCAAAGTCCCATGTTTTGGCACATTTGAGCAGGAGAATTGTTCGATTGAGCGGTGAAGTTGGAATAGAAAATGTCGAAGTTTGTATTGAGAGTGCCTCGGCATGTTTGGCGAGTTTGGCGAACGGTGATTTGGTCGCAACCTTGTGAGCTTTGAATACCCAATTGAGCCTGAAAAATAGAGGTTTTTTGGGTTGCTGAAATTTCAAAATTCAAAAAAAAAATTTGTTTTTACTTACAGATGACTAATTTGTTGTTTCTCGGCTTGAATTAACGACAAAGTTTACGTCATTAAACACAGATTTAAGTGTTTTTCAAGGTTATAATAATAATGATTTATCAAACTTTGTATGTAGGTCTGTGGTAAAAGTTGACCAAAAGCACTAAAAAACTCGATAAAAAATTATCTAACATTTTTTTAGCCGGGAAAAAAGACAACAAAAACAACACAATGACATCCCAACATTGGCTGAAAATGAAAAATTGAAAAAATTAAATTTTTAAAAACATTTTTTTCCAAACTGATTCTGACTAACCCTCATATCCGCTGTCGATTGAATCTTCGAATTAATCTGCGCGAGCCCGGTCAAACAAAATGCACATGTCAATGGAGATTGTGCCAACGTAGCATGACAAAAAATTAATCCAAAAATAACCAGAAGTTTCAGCATATTTGACAATATATTAATAAATTGTCCCAGATGATAACATTTCTTATCAGTTCGTTTGGGTTCATTGATTTTTAGAAACAAAAAATGGAATGTTAACTTGTTATATGCTCGAATGGATGTTGTTTGACTGGTGACTTCAAGAAAAAAACTTCATCACCCACGACATAGAAAACGCTAATTAATCTCGAAAATCATAAAACTTTGACTTTCATAATTATTTCCATATGTTGTTTCCAAATGAGACGTGTATAACTGGTGTAATCGGATTCGAATTATTCTCAAAAATTGTCTATTTTTCTTCAAATGCAGTTTACTGTTTGGGTATATTCGCGCTCCTTTACAAAAGACCTGAAAATATTCGAAAATATCAATCACTTTTACTCTTACATACTTTTGCGAATGTGATTTTCGAAAATTATTTAACAAGTATTTGGAAGATCATTGTCACTCCACCTTGGTTGAGTATTTGTAGTTTTGGAGTAATAAGTAATTATCCAGTGATAAGTCTATGGGTATTCAGTACAATTTTGACAGGTTGACTAACCAGAAAATTGTTCCTAATAAAGTTGCATTGTCCTGGTTGTTGTTCTTCGGAACTTGCATGACAACAAAGATTAAAGTGGATAAAAACCACTATCGGAACAAGAAATGAACGAAGTGTTTGATATTAGACGTTTTATTGATCAAATACCGTTTATGACAAGAGGGGGATGGTTTAAGACCATCCCCAGAACACGAAAACCTACAAGGAACCTACAAGTCTAAGAAAACACCAAACCTCTAAATCAGAAAAAGAAAAGTAAAAACCGAGAACGTGCAAACACACAACCGGCGTCATTGACAGAAGACTAGCGCGTTTGTGGTGCACGGCGCGGCAATTTGAACACGGATTCTAATAGGGATATTACTTCCCCCTCCTTCAAGAAAGCCGTCCCGGCGCTACTAGCCAAAAAAAACTGTTGAGGTGGCTCTAAAGTTACGATAGGGGGGTCAATTCTCATAATTAAATCCAAGAGTCGATTGGCTGCTTCTCCAGACATCGCCATGTTAGCTATATAGCATCCATAACGACAAAAGCATCGACCTGGCATTTGCACTTGAACACTCAACCTATCCTCNAGTTGCATTGTCCTGGTTGTTGTTCTTCGGAACTTGCATGACAACAAAGATTAAAGTGGATAAAAACCACTATCGGAACAAGAAATGAACGAAGTGTTTGATATTAGACGTTTTATTGATCAAATACCGTTTATGACAAGAGGGGGATGGTTTAAGACCATCCCCAGAACACGAAAACCTACAAGGAACCTACAAGTCTAAGAAAACACCAAACCTCTAAATCAGAAAAAGAAAAGTAAAAACCGAGAACGTGCAAACACACAACCGGCGTCATTGACAGAAGACTAGCGCGTTTGTGGTGCACGGCGCGGCAATTTGAACACGGATTCTAATAGGGATATTACTTCCCCCTCCTTCAAGAAAGCCGTCCCGGCGCTACTAGCCAAAAAAAACTGTTGAGGTGGCTCTAAAGTTACGATAGGGGGGTCAATTCTCATAATTAAATCCAAGAGTCGATTGGCTGCTTCTCCAGACATCGCCATGTTAGCTATATAGCATCCATAACGACAAAAGCATCGACCTGGCATTTGCACTTGAACACTCAACCTATCCTCATATTCACGTTCATCCTTTCTTTTCTGAACGTCTTTTCATCTTTCAATATTCACTTCCTCAATCATATCCTCGAAATCATCGCTGTTCAAACATAATCCTATACCTATCATTCTTCGCTCATTCATACCATTTATCTTCCTAATTTGAAAACTCATTTCCCTTTTCAACATCTAATTTCCCAATAATCAGCAATTTTTCACTTTCATCCATACAAACTTCAGGCGATTTTCACTCATTTCCACAAAATTTCTTTTTTTTTTCCATCCAATACATTCTATAGGCCGACATACGCATATGCGCCTCAGTTCCACCTTCATGTGCTTCGGTTTCCGATGTTTTGGCCAGAGCATCTACCAATTTTCCACACATTTCGGCCAATTTTTCCCATTTCCGGCGATTTTTCCCATCGAAAAATATCCCGGCCATTTTTTCCCTAGATTATTGCGCTTTTTGAACACTACTTCACGTCTTCTATCGCGTCCATCATAGTTTCTGCGCTCATCTACCCAAATTTCAACTCATCGAAACACTACTCTTTAGTGTCCACTTTGGCGCCACAATAACGCATATTTGACGTTCGAATCGTTCTCAATTTACTTGGAGTTGCATAACAGGATCTTTGTGAGGGATGCGCAATCCACTTCTTCCACATTTTCCTTCATCTTCAGCTTCCCCGTCTCTTCTTACCCGACTTTCTTCCTAAAATAACCCATCAACCCATGTTTTCCAGAATTTTCCACCAAAATCATACATCTTGCTTCCAAGAATCTTCCGACAACACATCTCTAATCCTAAACAGCTTCCTTGAGCTTCTTTTTGGTCTCATCATCTTCTTGGAATCACCAATGCTCACTGTTTCTTCCATGGATCGTGTCTCTTCCGATTTTCCCATTTTTCCACAAGTTTCTGACTTCGGCTTCCAGGTTT
>LR549877.1:0-23577 GCA_900536415.3 Caenorhabditis sp. 38 MB-2015
CGGAGCTCTTGAACTAACCATGTCTAATGCATTGGTTTTGAAAAATCTCCCGAGTCAAACCTGCTTTAAAAACATCACCCATTTTTGATTTATCCGAATCAACTTGATTTACGCATTTCCATCTAGATAATTGTTTTTTAAAAGCTCAATAGTTGACATATCTCGAATTACAAATCTCAAACTGTTTTCTTTACCGCACTGACATTTTGACTTTTTTATCGACCATAAATACACCTATTAAATAAAGGGTCCTCAAAAACCACTTAAAAGTGTGATCATCCCTTTTTTCTCCCTCTTGTTTTTTTTGCTACATTTAGCTAAGGAATGATGACCTCTCTATTTGTATCCAATCAACGCGTAAATAATACAGTGTGATGTGCAAACAGTGTCCATTTAATCTTATACACAAATTTTGTATTTTTTTTCTGGTTAACTTCCTTTTTGGGAATCTCAAATATTTGTGCTTCTTCCCTCATTTACTACTGTATACAGATCAATTCCAACAACACTTTTATTCACAAAAAACTTGATATCATTAGATCCTAATTTGCGAAGAATGAGGATCCCTGAAAAAAATAAATATGAAAATGAGAAAAGGACATAAAAGGAGAGGAAAATCGAAATGAAAATAAGACGAAAATTGGGGGTGTTTTATGAAGATTAGGGATTACTGTAGTTTCGCGCACTGGGGGTGTAAATAATAATTCGAGGACTGTCTACTGGTTGTAAATAATTGAGATGTTATTTTATTCATGATCGGGTAATAAAATCCAATGACTTGGTCAGGAGAATCTATGTATGGCTACAATTAATCCCTCATCTCGAAATATACTTTCAAAACTTATTTATTTGCTCAAAAATTTAGTAAAATATACCAACAAATGTGCTAATATGTATCCATTTCATCTATTCATTCCCTTCTTTCCTCTCCACTTTTTCTTACGTAAGCCATCTGTCCAAAATTGCACAATTTGGGACAAACTGCAATTATATTTACAGTAGAGTTATTTTGGGATTAACAAGAGCGGTGAGGGGAAACAGAAAGCACCTGTCCGTACACAGTTTTGAATTTCATAGAGATTTGGAGCTTAGAGATAAGGCGGGAGAAAGGAAATATGAAAGGGAAGGTTTAGTCTTTGAAGTTAAAGTCAGAATAGAACCTAGGAAATTTGACAGAAGTACTACAGAACTGTATATGAATTGTTTCTTAAATGAATTTGAAACGTAGAAAACTATGGATTCTTATAGGTCAGATACAAATATTTTAAAGTAGCTTGCTGTGACTGAATAGTACTAGTTTTATCAATATACGTAGATGTCAAACGGGAAAAAAGGAAATATGAGAGGAAAATTTTTTTCCAAAAACAATTTAATGAATACGGCCACATATATGAAGAGAATGTTATCACATTACAATGTATAAGTCAAGAATTGAAGTTATTTTGAAACGTAGAAAACTAGGGATTTTCTTAAGTGAGATACAAAATATTTTTTTTTCGATTAGTGACTGATCAGTAAGAGTTTTAACCAATTCATGTAGCCGTCATTTTTTCAGGAAGTTAACTCTGAATCTAAGTGTATGATTTGGAAGTAGTCCAGACCCTTCAGAAAAAATTTCCGAATTTTCACCATCAATTTTTTTTCATCATTTTATGCATCAAAAAAAGTTTAAAGAAAGGAATTTCTAGCTGCCAGCTGGATAAAGTATATTTCTAGTTAAAAAAAAACGGGAGAATACATGTAGCTACTAGACCAAGAGGTTTATATTGTACCCTCGTTCCATGGTTTTAAGTGGAATTAGAATAACGGGATGAGAATGGAATTAGTATACTTAAACTGACAAACAACTAAAACCTCAATCATCAATACAATTATCATTTAATTGAGAAATCTAATTTATTTGATTGAAATGATTTATAATATATTTTTTTTGAAACGTATAATGATTGTGTTAATTCACACTCATGATAATGAATTAACACAAAAGTATTCATTCCCTTTAAAGTTTGTCCCTCTCAATCCAATCCCCAACTTTTAGTTCTTCTCCAGAATAAACATCCACCGTAATCCTCGCTTCCACAACCAAAATATGGCCAATTTTCCCACGCGAAATGGACGAAGAAAAAGAAGCAGTCAAGTATTTAGCATAACTAGGACTCCTGCCAGATGATGTACTACTTAATGACTTTTTGACAGCAAAAAAAACAATACAATTATTTGTTTGATGGCGATGGCTTTTGTGGAAAACCGAAAATGCATTTGAATTGGATTTGCATTTTTATTTGGGTGAGAATGAGTTCAAGAGTAGGAGGCGGAAAGGTCCAGGTTTCAATACGTTTCAAAAATCTGACGGATTTTTTGAACTATTCAATAATAATCGATAATATTCGATAAGAAATTTCCAAATTTCAAAAATTTCAAGCCAAAACATTGTTTTTTCAGGATCTATTATAGATCGAGTACTAGGCTTTTTGGCTAGATGTTTACTATCAACTTCTTCAATTTCTCTTTTCCCATATTTTTTACGTTTCAAAAAACCTTCTCCATAGAAATTACATAATTTTTCACGTTTCTGTGGTTGCAAATAAAATATTTTCGAGATCAAAGACCCGTTGTTATCAAAATACAGTATTTTTTTTGAATTTGATAAGAACTTTTTTTTAAATTACTGTATCATGATTGATAGTGAAGTTGTCATTGAGCTGACAAAAAATATTTGAGTTTTGGTCTCGTCAAGTCACTTTTTTTTTTGAAAATGGTTACATAACACAACCACCTGGAACCGTTTAATTGTCGAGGAACAGTCAATCGTTGTGCTCGTTCACTCGGAAATGCTCACCCCTTTTTATCTCCCGTCACCATCTCACTATGTCCATGCAAAAATATTCAAAAAGGTACACTACACCTGGCTCTTTTGGCCTCTTTCTAATCCTCCTTCACCCTAAGTACAGTACTGTTTTGTAACATGCCGACAAGTCTATCAAAGACACATGTTTAACTGAGCGGAAATAAATAAAAAGGGTGAAAATAGTTGGTGTTAATCTCCGGAAAAAAATTGACGATAATTTTTTGCGGTAAAAGAGAAAAAAAATAAGGCCTATAATTAGAGGGCGCTGAGATTGGTGTGGATTTTAAGAAGTGGAAGATACGGTAGAAAGTCTGGGAGGAGGTTTTTTTATTTTTTTAATTGAAAAAAAATTTAACAGATGTTTTTAAGATATTAAAACAAACCTTTTACTGAATTTTTTCTGAATTGCAACAATATGACAACAATGATAAATTGGCAAAATTCAAAATTGTGGTACACCAATTCATTATTTATTTGAAACGTATGAAATTAGAGATTTTTAGTCTCAAACAATGGTAACGGATAATTGTGCTGAAATTGGTGTGGGTTTTAGGAAATGGAAGATGTAACAGACCTTTGGGAAGAATTCCTTGAAAAAGAACGCGAAACCTAACCCAGACCTAAAAATATGAACCTTGGAGAGTATTTCAAGATAACTGCTTTTGAGATTGGAAATGAAGCTTTCAATGAGAATTTGTGAAACTGTTGTGAAACTGAAACTGGAGGAAAATTGGGTAATTTTTAAACCATAGTACTGCTAAATCGAATGGGAACATTTAATTTTGTATTATTAAAATTCATAGATTTTTTGAAACGTATAAAAACAGAGATTTTTCCATCCAAAACAGAATAAATCTGCTTCAATAAAATTGAACCTCATATTCTAGTTTCAAAAAGTGCCATAACATCCAAAAAGTTGCCGGAACTAGGCTTGAACGGACCTGGTCTCATTTTTGAAGAAAAAAAAAACAGACATCTTCAGTGAATCTTATTAGAGTTAAAGATGCGAAAAACTGGTACTTTTCAAAAATCTGCAAAGAGGATCGGTTTCATAGGATACTTTGAATTTTTAGGCTCTAAATTTGAGACTGTTTTTTACCTGATCTCCAATTTTAAACTACCAATGACCAATTGCATTTGTTTTCATTCAGCAGCACTGGTAGTTTACGTCAAATTCTCTATAGATTGTTTGAAACGTAAAGAACAGGGCTTTTTCCCGCGAAACAAAAAAAACAGAACTCCATAATATTAGAATTTGCGGCATGCTAAGAAGAGCTTGTACCATTTATTGGTTCCATAAAATTTGTTGTCAACCCCTCACTAAAAAAATCGAAACGTTTTTTTTGTGTGTCTCGTTCACATTTTCATTTTCGTCGTCGTCGTCGTCGACAAACAACCACCACCCCAAACAAGAGAGTATATAGAACGAGGAGTGTAAGGATTACTGTAGAAAAGTGGTGCGCACAGATAATATTTTATTGATTTCAAAGTATTTTTTTTTTTTTCGTTTTTCACATTTTCCCTTTTGTTGCATCATTAGTTAGGAAAGGTGTGTTGTTGTTAATAATTGTATGGTTATTTGTCAGAAATGAGTGACAAGTTAGTAATCCTATGAAGAGTTGCGCAATGGTTAGATAAGATTCTATAGGTTGTTACACTTTGTTGTTATATACACCCAAACTTGTTTGAATTATGGATTATTATTAATATAAAGAGGAGAGAAGGAGAAGGAAAATGTGCACATAATACCAGATGATGATACTTTTTTTGAATTTTTCGCGGATTAGGGTTATGAGGATGGCTGAAAAATGGAAAAACAGAATCCTTGGATCGGGTCGAATTTTAAAAATCATTCTCAATCAAACTGGTCTAAAACTTGTGCTCGAATTGGACCTAGTCTGATATAAAACAGACCGGTAATTGATGTCCTTAAAACAGACCCAAAATCAGACCAAAGCTGGATTAGAAAACAAAAAAGGACATCCGTTTCCGGCTCGTTTTTATTGGACCAGGTCGGCTTCAGGATTTTCCCGACTAAGGCCTGATTCAATCGACTCAGAAAGTCCCATCCATTTAAAAGAACCTTTTTAATATAAGTCTACCCAGGAGAATTTCCGGTTTTGTAACTTTAAGTCGGAAGCTCTTAGAGAGCTCTGGAAATCTTATTTTTGAGCTCAAAGTTCTCGAAAAATGAATTTAAAACTTCTAGATTTTAAAAACAAGACTCAGAATAGTTCTAGTCTTTGAATAATTTGCTAAAAATAACAAGCACTGGAATTGTCTCCAAAAAACTTCAGAGCTTGCAGAACTTTTTAGTTGAAATTATAGATCATTCAGCATCATTCAGAGTAAACGTACCATCTGAATAATCCGTTTTCTGAGAAAGAGTACGGTATTTTTTATCAGAATGAAACAAAAAATGTCAGAACACACAAAAATGAATTGGTTTGGTGACAAAGGTATAGGCGGACTGAAGTGAAGTGAAAAGAAGAATAAGCAAAAAGCAAATCGAGGAGAGGACCGTTGAGCCTAGGGGATGAGCCGCGCTTAGCTGCCATTTCAAATACTTTTCACTCTTTTTTCTCCTGCGCACCCAAGACAAAAGACACACACTTCAATAATATAAGTAAACTGAAAAAAAGAGAGAACATTCATATATATTTATGGTGTACATGAAATGTTTATATACAATATTATCAGTGAAGAGGAGAGGCGGGCTGGCTGGCTGGGGTGGTATAAGCTCTGGATTATCGGGTCGAAATCGGATAAAAAGACGCGACAGAGACACTACTTTTTGTCTGACTGTATGTACATGTATATAGGAGTGTTTGTCGGTGTTTGAAATATGTTTGTCATGTTTCATATTTAAGAAAATATTCTGCATTCAAAATTAATTATAGCAGAGTGAGGGTTCAACTTCATGGAAGTATATAAAAAACTCGATTTTTTTAATTTTCAGAGTAGTTAAATCATACATTTAACCATAATTAAATGAGGGCCCAACTGCCAGAACATCCAAAGTACATAGACAAAAATAACAGATTTTGTGTACACCCAACATTACAGTGATCTTGTTTGTTCCGGGACAGTTTCCGATGAACCATCCGGTGAGCTTAGGAAACAATAACACAGGTCAGAGGTGTTTTGGATTCCCAATCAGTTTGCACAAAGCAGTAGATTTCACATGAATCTAATAACGAGAGGTTCATCACTGCGTCTCTTATACTGTCACCGATTTCAAGAAAAATATGCAGTTTTTCAAAAAAAAAAAGTCTGCTCACAAGAACCAGGAAAACATTTCTCATGTGGATCAACAGAGCGCGTTTGAGTAAAAACATGTTTCTTGGAGTCCAATTATTTTTCTCTGGTTTTGCAAAACTGGAGTTTCTTCTTTCGTTCTTGAATTATGCTCTTCTTACCATAGTTTCATTTTTTTTACGTTATTCAAAGTTTGTCAATCATGATTATCAATTCATACTTAACAAAAATACAAAAATCATTTCCAAAATTTAGAGGTGCCACATCTGGGCTTCAATGGGACCAGGCTACTGTCCACCAGGTCCCAGTTTTGACACTTTTCTCCACGTCCCTTCTTCGCAGCTTCACCCATTTTCCCGTCATCAAACATATTATCGCCATGCTTCACCAAATATTTGGTTCGAGGTTGTCACCATCTCTTTCCTCTTTTATCATTTACCGCGCATGCCAAACTGTGTGTCTACAAGTGTATTAACACTTTTGAAGAGCCTCTCTCTTTCTCTTCTCCAGCTCCAAAAAAGGATTAACTTTTGTCTCTATTTATTTGACCCTCTATATGAATGTATGTACATAAATAATATACAAAATTGTGCCACACGCATACTGTTTATCAATAGAGCGTACTTGACAATTTTCAAAAAATATACATTTCGTTGATGATGAACTGGTTCATCATTATATATTATAATGATCGAGAAGTTTCTGGTTTGAGGGATTAGGGAAAATATATACATTTTCGAGGTCGGCCTGGGTACTGTAGAACAAAAAAGTGAGACACAGACGACGAGAATAACTCTATGTCTCTAACTAGTTGTTTATGTCTTCCTTGCAAAAAATAAAATTTTAACTCTATGATTTTATCATCAACAAAAAAACGTAGATAATTTTTTGAAAAATTGATTTATGAGGTGTTTGCAGTTATTAGTCATCTTTTTTTCGTTCATTTTCATACATGTACTCACTCTCTTTATTTTTACAAAAACGAGAAAATGCGCTTTCCTTGACCGTACAAATCTATAATCCATGCATATCCATTAGTATAATTGCGAGTTATCAAATTTCTAATTCTAACTAAAAAAAGATTTTATATGCGGCTAAAAGCTCTGACGAAGTCAACCATGTTATTATCACTCTCGAATATCCTCGAAGATTATCCTCCGCCCCGGTGGAGTACGGTAGCTATAGGATCAATGTTGAGAAGAGGCTCTTAGTTGATTACACCTCATTCTGAGCTCTTGACGACGACTTGTTCTACCTTGCCTAGGCTCTGCTCCAATGTCTTCACCAATTCCTTCAGCGGCCATTCTTTCCGCTGCCACCACTTTGACAGCTAATGTCGCTGATTTGGTAAGTGCCTGTAAAAGTCTTCCTGGGGACTTGTTATATCCCCTGATTATCCGCGTGTAAGCCCGAGATAAGAAATCAGGCTTTGGGTTCCCTTGGAAAGTACCTCTTCCTTTTCAAAGTGAGAACAAAAAAAAGTTAGTATGTTAAATATTTTTGCTCCACCCTACCTCAACTGATAAAGAATGTTGTGTGTGCCATCAGACAATCATTTCCGTTTATCAGTGTTCGCCCACAATCTGGCAAGAAGTACTGTATGTATTAGACAGGTACGGTATTTTTGCTGCGGTTTTTGAACTATAGATTTGCGTCAATGGTATTAGTTTTGATATGAGATAGTTTGTAGCAAATAATGGGATTTTGGACTTGGGAAAAAATCATTTTCAATTCGAAACTAAAGATTTCACAATATTATACATTTTGTCATTGCGTCATTTTAATTTTCTATGAAACTCGTCTCTTTATACTCTCTTCTTTGTATTTTCTTTGATGTAAGGGTGAATTTTGAGGGTTGCCTGGCCGAACTTTTAGCGTCCAAACTTTAATTTTCTGGTAATTTTCTTGTCTGAAAGTTCTGGAACGAAAGTTGCACCAAAAAAATTAAATATATGAGATCAATAGGAATCACGAAACGGAGCTTCTGAATCGACTTGGCCCAGATGAAATCAGTCTTAAATAGAAATATCGGATTCAGACGTATCCTCTTGAAGTTCTTTCTAATTTGTCTCATAAAAATCCCTTTTCCAAAAACCGGTTTCTAGGCTGATATTCACGTATAAAGTATTTCTTGGCTCCTGAAATTTAGAAGTTCATTATTAGACATTTTTCTGTGATATTTTGAACTGCTTTCTGGGTGGGACAACTTTAAATATACAGTTGGTTGGCAATTCTGACAAAAATGAGTTTGTTCCAATGTCACGTTGACTGCCATTCTTTTGTCTCTTGGTAGCACCAAAAAAAGTAAGGAATTTCCTTGCCAGGGATCAAACTAGACATAATGATCAGGCCAAATCAGGCCACAAAAGGTCCAAATTTAACTCGACCAGATACAATAGAGCAGGACCAACTCGCTAGTTACTTTAATCGGACCCAAGCTTAAAAACATGTCGCTTACGTTTCTTAACACATTTTAAAAGACTTTTTTTGAGAAAATGATATTTGAAAAACCATACGTCTGTACGTCGAAAGTTCCCAAGTTTGAACTTTTTTCTCGATTATTAGACTTTTCCTTTAAAAAAAATCTTTTGACGGTTTGGCCTAAAAATTGTGCTCTTTTTTTCATCCACTTGACTGTAAAAGGCACGTGTTATGTAATGTGTGTGTGTTTGTTTTTCATCAATATGGCTCTCATGATTCCCCACTTCACGCGCGACGTTTTCCTGTTTCTCTGCCTCTATTCTCTCTCTCTCTTTCCCTCAATTTCTACCGTACCCATCATCGTGTTTTTGCTAGTTTTTATTTTAGTCGCAGCTTCTTCTTCTTCTTCTTCGTATTGTTTATACACTGGACACCAAATGTGTGTCTGTGTGTCAATGTCCACTACCGTGACAATTTCACGTCTGCGTCTCTCTCTTCTCATTTCGCCGCAAAATACAGTAACCCATCGCATCGCTGCTGACAAATACCAGAATTTTGTGTATATTTTATCACATAGCGAAAAATGAGAGAGAGAGACGAAAAATAGACATCATGATTTATTTTTGGAATTGAATCGGAAATGAGAAGGGGAAATTTTGTGGAGTCGTTGCGAGACCCGTTTTGGGCTCTACGTCAGAAATCTAAGTTATCAGAGATTGAAAGGAGTTTTTTCGTTTTTATCAGTTCCAGTTATGCACAGAAAGAAACACGTTCCTTCAATCTGTACAATACATCTGTAACTTTAAAGGGACATCAGTTTCCGATACTCCAAAGGGTTCATTGACAGCTGGACCAAAAAGAGTCCCGGCCATATATTATTTGAAAAAAAACAAAAAAAAAACCTCTACGCCCCACCCATTTTCCATCTCCCTTCATTGGCCGCCGCAAAAAAAGGCGTGACCGCCCAAGTTACGGTTGACGAGAGAGTATGGCAAATGAAGAGCATGCAGAGAAAAGATGGGCGGTTCAATGAGAAGAGGAAATCGCATTTTGTGTGTATGTGTTGACGAGGAAAGGGATGAGCCGTTTTGGAGTTTGTCGCCGCTGATTTTTTTAATACCCCAAGATTTAGGACCCTAATCCGGCTCGGATTTAAATTTTTCTCGCCTCCCCTAATCGAACTTGGTCACTCTCTTTTTTCTCCTTAAGCTACTAATTTTTTTTTGAAATGGGTGAGTGGACCAAGAGCGATTAGGGAACATTATTGATTTTTGGATTATTTTTTGAAAATTCATTTTTTAACAAACTTTTTTTCATTTCAGATCACTTCCCGAAGCCCGGTTGCAACTTCAGGAAGCGCAATGAATACTGGAAATTTTGTGAGTTTTTTTTTTCATAATAATTTTTGTCGAAAAAAGTGCTCTAACCCATTCTTCCCTTTATTTCTAACCCAATTCCACCCACTTCTATACTCTATTTCATGTCGTTTTTTCCTATTCAGAGTGTTGTTTCACCTGATGACGACAAATCTGGAACAGGCCAACAACAGGCGAGTGAAATCTCGTCGCCATCCAGTGTCAATTCGACACCATCAGCTGGATCATCAGCCACTGCTGCCACGTATACGTCGACTGTCGATCCATCGTCCACGTCTTTGTATTTTCAACTATCGGTACAGTGTTTTTTCATGTTTCTTATCCTTACCCAAGTGTGATTTGTTATGTGTGCGGGGTAGATAAATTAACATTAGAATGTATGGTTGAAAATGTGATTTTGGTGGAGATGATATGGATCAGAATCGGCTCACTCAAATTCAACTGGAATCAATTTTTATTTGGGTTTTCTTATCAAATGATAGTTCTCGAATCGGACCTAAAAATATCATATCTCCTGCAAAAAAAAAGAACTTCTTCTACTCGTTTTATGGGCACTTTTTAGTGACTTTAATTCTGATTTTCCCGATTCAGTGAGTTTTTCTGACGTTGTGGTCCGATTCAGGAATTATTATTTTGGACCTGACTTTTATCGGGCCTAATTCGATTCAGGAGAACTTATTTAGAACTTATTTGGTCTGATCCTATTCAGTTTCAAAATCATGATCCATAATTTGAGGAAAAATTTTCCACGACAGGCTTTTTTTCGAGTATAAGTCCAGTCTTTGTCCCGACGGTACTCCAGGTAGTTTTTTTTACTTTTCTGTTTTTATTTTAAGTTTTCTGAACTATTTTAAATTGTGATACATGAAATTTGGGTACATGATTGAGGCCTAAACATCTACAATTTCAGTTCGACTCGACTAAAGAGCAAAAAATCAATAATTATCTAAAAGATGTATGATTGAACCCTAATATTGCTACATATCAAATTTTTCGGAACCTTCTTATTTTTTGGTTTTTGTATAGTTCAAATTTTGAGAAAGAAGCCCATTTATCTAGATTTTTTTCTGTTTCAATCACTAAAAATTTTTTTGGTCCGATTTGTGAATAGTCTGCTCAAGTTTCCTTAAAAATAACCTGACATTTCCATTGAAAAAATTTCAAGACAAAAATTTGTAGCTCACGAAAAAAACACACACTTCTTCTATACTACTACATTTCACAACTAACCAACCAGCCAACCTATTCCTCCTATTACCTACATACATATATACATATATGAAATGTTGTCCTCTCTTCTATCTGAAATTCGACAATTTCAGCCAATGTCCTATATTCCGACAGTATCATCGGCTCAATCGGTGGCTAGTATGACGGCGGCGGCCGCATATTTTGGGAATAAAGCGGCCTATCCGACGAGTCATTTGGGATTCGCAACGCCGACAGGGCATAATTTTTTAAATCCGGGAATGTCGTATATTAGTGGAAGTTTGACGGATTGCCCGAGCTCCACGATGGGAACCATGTCTTGGAGCACAACTCAGCCAAGGTGAGCAAGGATTTTTTGATTTTGTTAGATTGAGTGATACCTATCAGTGTAGCTTCAAAAACAGGGCAAAATTTCAAGAATTTTTTAAATCGGATCGGAACCCATTATTTGAGTAGGGCATAGAAAACAGGTCAAAAGAGAACCAGAATGAGAATTTAAGAATTTCGATGTTCCGTTTCCATGCCAGGAACGGTTTATGATATTCGGTCAATAGTCCAGAATTACTCACGTCTGGTACAACAAAAAAGTTTTCCTATTAAAATTTTTGGTCTAATACTGACACGGTGAATTTAGGCCAGATTTTATCCAAATTTCGGAATTAGGAGGTTCGATTCAGTGGGCACCAAATTTTGAGAATTAGTATCTCCTGAACCGGATCAGGTTAAATTTTAAGAACTAGATATTTCATTCTATGAATCAGACATACCCTTGAACTGGACCCGACCTCATGAATCGGGCCTCATTCAATAATTCTCAAAAATTATTTGGTATGTATCTAGATCGGTTCTGAAGGCCTTATATAGCAAACTTAAAAAATTGGACCTAGTCTTCATACCTGTGCCTTATACTACAATTTCGGATCTAATTTTTTAGCTGACCTGGTCTGATCAAGCTTCATTTTTCTCCTGTTCATCTCTGAGTTTCCAATTCCATTTTTTCCAGGGATGACTTCAATTTCTCCCGAAAACAACGTCGTGAGAGAACAACCTTCACTCGAAATCAATTGGAAATTCTCGAGTCCTACTTCAGCAAAACTCGCTATCCCGACATATTCATGCGCGAAGATATGGCTCTCAAAATCCAACTCCCCGAATCACGCGTTCAAGTCTGGTTCAAGAATCGCCGCGCCAAAGCTCGTCAGCAGAAAAAGGCGGCGGCCACACATTGCCCATCGAACACGTAAGTAGATTGACTAAAACTGAAAAATGTGCACATGTTACAGATCTTACAGATATAGTAACAACGGGCCAGCCAGTGGTGGTTCATCGGGAAGTGAAGTTCAACCAGCAAGTCCGGCTGCGACTGAAGTTGAGATGAAATACTCGGATTTATCGATTAAAGAAGAAGAGACAGAGGAATCAACATCTCCAAGTTCAGAAGAGAAACCGGTGCCATCAAATTACATCACACCAATCTCCCCATCAAATGCATCGGTCACAACCTACAACACAACTTCATTCAGACCACAAGCTCAATATCCATATGGTAAGTCCTTTCCTTTGTAGCTCACTTGGATAACAGATATCCCTTATTTCAGCATATCCAGATTACTTCCAATATGCTCAAACAAACACGGCAGCAACCGCCGCTTATGATCCATGGAAGTTCCCAATGAGCTAAACATTTATTTTTTCATTTCTAACCATTTTGAATTTTTTTTTGATCTTTCCTTTTCATCCATCACAATCCTCCCTAACTAGACTTACGCAAAAACGATACAGTTCATTACCAGTGATTTACCTTTACGCAATTTTCTGAGATTCATTCATTCATCATTTTTTCTTGACATTTTTAAGCTTTATATATATATTTTATTTCTAAAATTTATAATATAGGTCCCAAATTTTCCTAGATTTTTTGAAAATAGTAGTTCAATTGTATGTGTGTATTATTATTTTATTTTTTTTTTTTGACAGACAGGATTTTGCATTCCATAACGTTTTTTGAGAAATAAATGTGGAAAATTGACCTATTATGTAATAGATACTTCTGAGAAACCTCATAGATTTTTTTTTGAAACTCACCAAATTTTTGCAAGGTCCTTCCCCTTCTGTTAACACAGTCTTAATCCTAATCCTAATTTGCATACCAACTCTTTGACCTTCTGATTCGGAACCCTGTGATTAAATGAGATTAGCAACATTACTATTAGTATATTAGTTGTTGCGTGGAACGATGATGACGAAATCAGATAAACAACATTGCGAATGAACATCTGCGTCGGTTGAAAGCTTTTACCCGACAACGTTTTTAGTAAAAGGTTATTAATCTGGGACCTCTAAAAGGCAGAAAATAGGAGACTATAATTATAAGGGTTGGGTCCATTTGTTTCCACGTCTTTCGAAAAAAGTAAAACATATTTGCTTTCCAGTGAAGCGAGGTGAGTATCATTTTGATTTGTCATGTATTGACCTAATTTGGCTCTTCATTGTGGGAACATGTTGGCTCCATGTCATCCTGTTTTGGCCCGGTATCAGTCTGTTTGGAATTAGTATCAGCGTATGCAGGCTCAGTATCAATTTATTTGGGCTCATTATCAGCCTATTTGGCCCTAGTATCAGTCGATTTAGTCCAGTATCAGCCTATTTAGGCCCAATATCAGACTATTAGACTCAGCATCGGCTTATTTAGGCCTAGTATCAGTCGATTCAGCCCCACCATCTGTCTATTTGGTCCCAGTATCAGCATTTTTAGGCCTAGTCTACGTTATGGATCGTTGATGAGTGGTGAGCAAGTTCAGCCCAGTACTACATAGTCTAGACGAAGAGCAGCATCTCTCTCTTTCCGCTGTACAATCTGCTTCCATTTCGGTCCGAACATCCTCCTTATTTAAGATGACTGCGATTCAACGGTCCGTGTTTTTCTATATGCCTATGGGACTCGAACCTCCAGCCTTGAGATTGATAGGCTCCAATCTTAACCACTTCACCAAACGGCCACGCGAAGAAAGTGATTTATTTTATCATTATATACAAGTTTGTTTTTCATTTCTCATTTCAAATCAAAACAATTACCCAATTCAATTGATTAAAAAAACGTGAACTTATATTTCATTTCAATTTTTTATTAAAATTTTATTATAAATGAATAATAACATAGCTTGGCACAATTCGAATAAATAATAGATCTTGTTAATTTTAGTATTGTTGATTGACTTGAGGGGCTGCTTGATATTCTGCTTGAACCTCGTTTTCCGACGAACTACCACTTGTTGGAGGATTGTACTCTAGTCTACAAAATGTTTCCAGTTTATTTTCAACATATCTATAAATTTCAAGAAAACTCACTTTTTCTTTTTTCTGTCGTCGCGCTTCATTGCGTCGATACTCGAACCATTCTTCAACTTGTGAATGATTCAATTCGGTTAAGATCGCCACGCGGTCGATCATGAAAATGTCCGGGTAACGAGATTTTGAAAAATAGGCCTCAAGATGCTCTAGTTGATGTTGGGTGTAGGTGCTCTCTGAGATAGTTGTCATCTTTGAGCTAGTTCAATTAGATCTGGAAGAGGAAACAAATGAGGAAAAAATACCAAGGTCGATTAGGAAAAAGCGAAAAAAAAACCTAAATCCGATATACACCAAATGATCAACCTGCTCATCTTCTCTCTGCGCACTCTTTCGTTGCCAAAGTCTTTCGTTAGACCAAGCCACGCATTTTTTGTTAACCCTATTTGATGCGGTTTTGTGTACTTTATTGAATCAATCATTTATTTACATAATCTTCACATGTTTGAAATTAGAAGTCCCAAGACAAAAAAGACAAATAAGACAAAGTAAGATTTGATTAGAACAGTGGAGTAACTTGGTGATAGCAAATTTCTGCAGAGTTCGAAGAACTGGGCGAGTTGGAAGTGCTTGTTCGAAGATACATCTCCGGTCGTTGCTGGACTTGCTGGCTGAACCACACTTCCTGTTGCTGGGGTTGCTGGTAGACTATTCACTGGACCATTATTATTGTATCCTTGAGGTTTGCAACATGTTTCCATATTATTTTCGGTCACAAATTGATCATGAACTTACGTGACCCACAACTGGTTCTGTTGCACTCTTTTCTGGTGTCTCGCTTTGGCACGTCGATTTTTGAACCACATCATAACTCTTGATTCTGTATCTTGAATTCTGAGAGCTATGTCCATGCGCATAAAAACATCGGGATAACGAGTTTTATACTAGTATGATTCAAGAATATCAACTTGTTGTTTTGTGAATGGAGTTCTTTCACGACGTGGTATTTGGTGAGAATTCGAAGGAGTGGTGTTTCCAGAAATAGTTGTCATCGTCGAGAATATGTAAAAATTAACATATTCAAAGATAGAGCAAGAAAATGCGAGAAAAACTACAATCCGATTAGAGTTCTACACCCAATATGCCATTTTCTCTTTTTCTCGTTGACCTGCACATCTTTCTCTGCCCACTCTCTTATTGCCACACTCTCTCATCGAACCGTAATTTTGTCAGTACCGCCTTTTTTTTGGGTTAGCCAATGAGTGATGAGAAAATCGGATTTTCGTTTCCGTTTTTTGGATTATGATCGGGACTCTTTTTTTTTTATGGGGTCAAAGAACGATTCAGAATTAATGACAATGCCCCTTCAAAATTGGAATAGAACTGTACAACATCCTGTTATGATCTCCTAATTTCAATTCAAAAAATAAATTATGTATGTTGTCTATTTTCTCTCATTTTTCGCTTTGTGATAAAATATACACAGATTCTAGTATTTGTCAGCAGTGCGATGGGTTACTGTATTTTGAAAGAGACGCAGACGCGAAATTGTCATGGTTGTGGACATCGACACACAGACACACATTTGGTGTCCAGTGTATAAACAATACGAATAAGAAGAAGCTGCGACTAAAATAAAACGAGAAAAAAACACGTAGAGTTATTCTCGTCGTCTGTGTCTCACTTTTTTGTTCTACAGTACCCAGGCCGACCTCGAAAATGTATATATTTTCCCTAATCCCTCAAACCAGAAACTTCTCGATCATTATAATATATAATGATGAACCAGTTCATCATCAACGAAATGTATATTTTTTGAAAATTGTCAAGTACGCTCTATTGATAAACAGTATGCGTGTGGCACAATTTTGTATATTATTTATGTACATACATTCATATAGAGGGTCAAATAAATAGAGACAAAAGTTAATCCTTTTTTGGAGCGGGAGAAGAGAAAGAGAGAGGCTCTTCAAAAGTGTTAATACACTTGTCGACACACAGTTTGGCATGCGCGGTAAATGATAAAAGAGGAAAGTGATGGTGACAACTTGGAACCAAATATTTGGTGAAGCATGGCGACGATAAGTTTGATGAGGGGAAAATGGGTGAAGCTGCGAAGAAGGGACGGGAACAGGGCCAACTGGATCTCATCTGGGCTCATGTCAACTGTTTTGAGCTCATGACTTGCTTGAGATAAGATCCGGTAAACAAACTTGTTTCACTGATAATTACGCTTCAACGAACTCTGAACAATTTTTTTTTAATTTGCCCAAATATATTTTTGACAACGAATACAGTGATTACAAAAATCATTATTGAGAAAGAAAATCTATAACGTTTTTTTGAATTTTTAACAAAAAGTTACCCAACTCACCAGACACTTTTCGAAGTAGTTTTTCAGTTTGATTTCAAGTCCATAATAGAACATGACAAACATATTTCAAACACCGACAAACACTCCTATATACATGTACATACAGTCAGACAAAAAGTAGTGTCTCTGTCGCGTCTTTTTATCCGATTTTGACCCGATAATCCAGAGCTTATACCACCCCAGCCAGCCTCTCCTCTTCACTGATAATATTGTATATAAACATTTCATGTACACCATAAATATATATATGAATGTTCTTTCTTTTTTTTTTCAGTTTACTTATATTATTGAAGTGTGTGTCTTTTGTCTTGGGTGCGCAGGAGAAAAAAAGAGTGAAAAGTATTTGAAATGGCAGCTAAGCGCGGCTCATCCCCTAGGCTCAACGGTCCTCTCCTCGATTTGCTTTTTGCTTATTCTTCTTTTCACTTCACTTCAGTCCGCCTATACCTTTTCAACCAAGACTGTTCTTATTGTTTTCCTAATTTTTTGTGATAAAACATATAGTACATAAAATATGTAAACTTTTCAAATGTTCAAAAACAACAAAGTGTAACAACCTATAGAATCTTATCTAACCATTGCGCAACTCTTCATAGGATTACTAACTTGTCACTCATTTCTGACAAATAACCATACAATTATTAACACGGTGTAAACTAGGATGATGTAATGTATCTAAACTTTGTACCATGTTTCCTACAGTATCTCGTTCCCATTTTTTCAAATCTCAGCATCGCTTATTCATCGCCTTTATTTTCTTCTGTTTTTTTTCTACTTCAAAATTGGTTGATTGTTTTTGGACTATGACTTCATACGTTTCAAATAAACTATGAACTGATATACCACATTATCAAATGTTCAGAAAGTTCCATATTTATTATTGTCAGTGCTATCAAAGTATAGTAATAATCTCATGATTTTTAATTTCAAGCATTGAAATCACTTCAATTTCAAACTCTATAAATACTTTGGTCCGGAGGTAGGTCCAGTGTCTTTTCGCTGTGAGTTCAAGGAATCTTGTCCAAATGTTTGTTGCCATTTCTTCAAAATCCACACCAATCTCAGCACCCTCTAATTATAGGCCTTATTTTTTTTATCTTTTACCGCAAAAAATTATGGTCAATTTTTTTCCGGAGATTAACACCAACTATCTTCACCCTTTTCATTTATTTCCGCTCAGTTAAACATGTTTCTTTGATAGACTTGTCGGCATGTTACAAAAC
Source organism: Caenorhabditis sp. 38 MB-2015 (assembly GCA_900536415.3). Classification (NCBI taxonomy): domain Eukaryota; kingdom Metazoa; phylum Nematoda; class Chromadorea; order Rhabditida; family Rhabditidae; genus Caenorhabditis; species Caenorhabditis quiockensis. Next base: position 17,998 of record LR549877.1, read on the forward strand.
AGTACTGTACTTAGGGTGAAGGAGGATTAGAGAGAGGCCAAAATAGCCAGGTGTAGTGTACCTTTTTGAATATTTTTGCATGGACATAGTGAGATGGTGACGGGAGATAAAAAGGGGTGAGCATTTCCGAGTGAACGAGCACAACGATTGACTGTTCCTCGACAATTAAACGGTTCCAGGTGCTTGTGTTATGTAACCATTTTCAAAAAAATGTGACACGACAAGACCAAACTTCGAATGTTCATTGGCTTTCTTGAACATTGAGATGGTTTCCAAACACTTGATCCTATGGCTGATTTCATGAAACATGTAGTAAAGCTTACAAGAAAGTTTTTTGAAACGTAGTCAATGCAGGAAACCAGCAATAAAAAAGTTTTCAATTGAAATTCGAGTTAATGTACCCAAACTCACTTCTTTTGTTAATTCAACTGAACATTGAATAGTTGAAAATTTAACAATGAATCGTTTCCAGAAATTCATACCTGATTCTTCAAAAATCATAGTTGTTTCACGAAACATAGAAAAGACTTCACAATTCGAAAATACGAAACTTAGAAGCTGGTAAAAATGACACCCCGATAGCATTATCTTGTGAAATGCAGATGTCACAACGATTTATGGTTCTTCAATGAATGAGAATGTTATTCAAAAGTTATTATTGTTAACGAGAAATTTATCAATCTATAAGATATTTGAAACGTAGAAAACTATAAAATAAACGGATTCTAGAATTCGAGAGTTCAAACGTGAAATTTCAATCAAAGACCCCAGATGCGGACCTGTTTTTGCCACATTTTGTCTGTTTGCTTTCCCCTAGACAGTTTGCGAAATAGCATGGCTTTGGAGCTTTGAGAGAAACTGTTTGTGCTCATGTATGCATTGCGCGATTGGTCTCACAATGTTATGCATTTGAAGCTTCATTTTTTATCAAATGTTTGGAACCTATAAATTACTGGGAAATTCGGTATCTGGGTTTCATTTTCAATGAAAATTGTTCTGGAACCCCCCACCCCCTCCTTCGAAATTCATTTTCTCCCAAATAAAAATGCAAATCCAATTCGAATGCATTTTCGGTTTTCCACCAAAGCCATCGCCATCAAACAAATAATTGTATTGTTTTTTTTGCTGTCAAAAAGTCATTCAGTAGTACATCATCTGGCAAGAGTCCTAGTTATGCTAAATACTTGACTGCTTCTTTTTCTTCGTCCATTTCGCGTGGGAAAATTGGCCATATTTTGTTGTGGAAGCGAGGATTACGGTGGATGTTTATTCTGGAGAAGAACTAAAAGTTGGGGATTGGATTGAGAGGGACAAACTTTTAAGGGAATGAATAGAGAATGTTATATGAGTTTGGATTAACATGGATTTGATACGTTTCAAAACATCTATATAGTATAAATCATGTCAATCAAATCAATTTGTTGTTTCCAACATCTTGAATAATATTCTTATATATATATTAGAAGCTGTCCAAATTCAGTTAGAGATAATAAAGTTTTTACCTATCCAGGCTTTGGCCTTTAAACTCGCAGTTATTCACAAAACACTTATGAGAAAAGCTTATTTAGACATGAAGCTACATAGTGCCAACCCACCTATCGGCCGGAATCGCTTTTTCTTCTGACCATCCAAAAATATTTAAGTTTTGAATTCCGATTTGGTGTGTCGCCCTCTTTACGCAAAAAAGGAACTACCGTATATAGTCTAATGAAAGGGCGCCACTAGTTGAAGGGTGCCTCTTATATAAGGGCACTCAGAACAGTTCTGATTTGAGCATTTGGAAACATTCATTTTTAGTGTGTTGATTTTGTTACTAAAACCCATTAAAGTGTTGAATTATTCAAAATATCATCAAATACAGAAACGGAAACCTCTAGGAATAGAGTTTTCCAATAATAGAAGTAATAGAAATAATGAGTTGAAAAATAGAAGAACATGCCCTTATATTAGAGAAAATACTTGTTTTATTTCATTTTGTTTTATTTCAAAACCCAGTGCTTTTTACGTTTCAAATGTATCATACATTTCGATGAACAATTATTTTTTATTGGGTCCACAATATTTTCACTATTTGATTTTAAAAGGAAACGCGCTCTCAAGCTCCATAGTACTTCCATATTTTTCTCTCTATTTAGTGGCTTCTTGTTGAAATGTTAAATTTTTGCTATCTATGTGAGTTCAACCCTTTTTCGATACTCTTAAAAGCAGGTATTTTACAAAATTGAATGAAAATGTTCATCTCATTATCATAAGTGGTCTATATTTCAATTCTCATAACTCAGGAAAACTAGTTTGATAGTTAAAATTATTTTCATAAATTGTGCGATTTGAAAGTTCATATCAGGTTGGATAAGTTTCAAAATATCTATATGAAACGTTTAGAATTTTCCAGTTAGTGTTGTCAACAATTTTCTTTTTTTTGTCAATTTCAGAGTAACTGCAAAAATTATTCCAATGCACAATAATTGTGTCAATCTTCATCACCTTCAAAATGTTGAAGATCATTCTGATAGTGAAAGCTGAGACACTGTTACATAGGGTATAAAACAGTTTGCAAAGCCTATTATTAATTATACAGTATCGTCCAAAAAGATATACAATTTCATATTTTTCACTATAATTATGCTGGAAATTGTCCAATCGACCCCAAATTTTTTTCTGGATTTTCAGGGGTTGTCTACAAGAGTCTGAAATTTTCAGATTTTTATTTGACGAGCTACACGAGGCATAAATACGTGAAACGTGTTTTTCGTGAAACAACAGTTTTCATATTTTTTTGTTTACCAGCCACTTTTTCCATTTTTTGTGTGAAATATCATGATATTTTTGTGAATAAAATCAGTGATGGTCTATTGAAACAAAATCCATCCCTCAACTTGGATTGAAATCAACTTTTAGCAGTCGGAATATGGCCATATCTCAATACCCTGTCCAGAAACCCTTTTTCATCAGTTCGCGCACTTTTGAAGAATGAAATCGAATTAGAATTCTCTAGAAATAGAAGAAAAACATGTCCATCAGTCATAGAAACAATGAAAAGTAGTAATAATCATGTATCCACACTTTGAAGTACATAAATCATTCGGAATATGAAGGGGCCTTACACACTGAAAGTGAGTTTACCTTTTATAACCGGTTGAATCTTGATGATTATGAGCTCCAGATGATCACCGATTTTTCTGAGCATTGTCTACAACCATATAAACGTTTAACGTTTTTCATATGACAGGTCGAGCGGTGGACAGTCTCAGAAGAAATGGTAGGCAGTGATACTTGTGACAATGTAATATTCAACTAGGGTTTTGCTAGAATCATTAACTACGCATTGAAATCGGTTCCCAGAATCGTATTTTCAGTCATAATCTTGCTCTATGGTCATAATTACATGAAATCCAAAACCCATAGACATGATCCAATCCCTAAACGAAACCTCCTTCCCCGATCTGAGATGTGAACTCATCTGGTAATTGATAAAACTTATCTAGCCTTTCGATTCTTCTCCGAGATTCCCACCCGTGGCTTGGAATGTTATGAAAACAGTTCAGTATACTGTAAACAATGCTTAGAAAAATCGGTTATCATCTGGAGCTCATAATCATCAAGATTCAACCGGTTATAAAAGGTAAACTCACTTTCAGTGTGTAAGGCCCCTTCATATTCCGAATGATTTATGTACTTCAAAGTGTGGATACATGATTATTACTACTTTTCATTGTTTCTATGACTGATGGACATGTTTTTCTTCTATTTCTAGAGAATTCTAATTCGATTTCATTCTTCAAAAGTGCGCGAACTGATGAAAAAGGGTTTCTGGACAGGGTATTGAGATATGGCCATATTCCGACTGCTAAAAGTTGATTTCAATCCAAGTTGAGGGATGGATTTTGTTTCAATAGACCATCACTGATTTTATTCACAAAAATATCATGATATTTCACACAAAAAATGGAAAAGTGGCTGGTAAACAAAAAAATATGAAAACTGTTGTTTTACGTAAAACACGTTTCACGTATTTATGCCTCGTGTAGCTCGTCAAATAAAAATCTGAAAATTTCAGACTCTTGTAGACAACCCCTGAAAACCCAGAAAAAAATTTGGGGTCGATTGGACAATTCCCAGCATAATTATAGTGAAAAATATGAAATTGTATATCTTTTTGGACGGTACTGTATATTATATTTTATACTCTGTTGAAATGAACATATCTTGAAAATGTTAAAGCACACAGAAAAAAGATGACACGTTTACAAACGTTTTTCAACGTGTCATCTTGTTTTTTCCTTTGAATACACGTCTGGCAGACGTGTATATTATATTGTTATGAAAATCCTGAATTTTCTACGTTTCAGATAACATTAAAATATAGCAAAAGACACCTGACATTGTTAATTCTCTATCCGTTTCTTGAGTCATATACACAATTCCGAGTCCGAGTCCACTTCAAAGTCTTCACCCTCTCTCTCATATTTCCTTTCTCCCGCCTTATCTCTAAGCTCCAAATCTCTATGAAATTCAAAACTGTGTACGGACAGGTGTTTTCTGTTTCCCCTCACCGCTCTTGTTAATCCCAAAATAACTCTACTGTAAATATAATTGCAGTTTGTCCCAAATTGTGCAATTTTGGACAGATGGCTTACGTAAGAAAAAGTGGAGAGGAAAGAAGGGAATGAATAGATGAAATGGATACATATTAGCACATTTGTTGGTATATTTTACTAAATTTTTGAGCAAATAAATAAGTTTTGAAAGTATATTTCGAGATGAGGGATTAATTGTAGCCATACATAGATTCTCCTGACCAAGTCATTGGATTTTATTACCCGATCATGAATAAAATAACATCTCAATTATTTACAACCAGTAGACAGTCCTCGAATTATTATTTACACCCCCAGTGCGCGAAACTACAGTAATCCCTAATCTTCATAAAACACCCCCAATTTTCGTCTTATTTTCATTTCGATTTTCCTCTCCTTTTATGTCCTTTTCTCATTTTCATATTTATTTTTTTCAGGGATCCTCATTCTTCGCAAATTAGGATCTAATGATATCAAGTTTTTTGTGAATAAAAGTGTTGTTGGAATTGATCTGTATACAGTAGTAAATGAGGGAAGAAGCACAAATATTTGAGATTCCCAAAAAGGAAGTTAACCAGAAAAAAAATACAAAATTTGTGTATAAGATTAAATGGACACTGTTTGCACATCACACTGTATTATTTACGCGTTGATTGGATACAAATAGAGAGGTCATCATTCCTTAGCTAAATGTAGCAAAAAAAACAAGAGGGAGAAAAAAGGGATGATCACACTTTTAAGTGGTTTTTGAGGACCCTTTATTTAATAGGTGTATTTATGGTCGATAAAAAAGTCAAAATGTCAGTGCGGTAAAGAAAACAGTTTGAGATTTGTAATTCGAGATATGTCAACTATTGAGCTTTTAAAAAACAATTATCTAGATGGAAATGCGTAAATCAAGTTGATTCGGATAAATCAAAAATGGGTGATGTTTTTAAAGCAGGTTTGACTCGGGAGATTTTTCAAAACCAATGCATTAGACATGGTTAGTTCAAGAGCTCCG
>LR549879.1:0-39334 GCA_900536415.3 Caenorhabditis sp. 38 MB-2015
ATGAATCAGCTGGTTATTGTTATTTTCTCCGCTTGGCAAATTACACATCTTAATAAAATGATACGTGGATTTAAAGGGACTTATGATTTTCTACCCTTCGATTATCGATTACCTTTTCTTGCGGAATTAGAAGATTTGATAAAGGCTAAGGTCAGTGACTTCATTTGGCTCCGGGACATAATTCACATTCAAAATCGGAACCTGCACTGCAAAACGGCGCGAATTTAAAATTTCGTTTTTTTTTCCGAAGAGCATTTTGTACGTTGAACTCTTATTTTTCTGTTAAAACCTACAAATTTGCTGTTTTATCGAAAAATTTCAAATTCGCGGCTTTTTTTACTGTAAAATGTGCAGGTACCGATTTTAAATGTGAGTTATTTTTTGTTGAGCTTTGAACGTTTTTGTTCCAGCTTCGGACATCGCAAAATAAAAAAATTTATCGAAAATTTGTTATCAAAGGTTTTCAAGTACGCCAAGCATGATGGTGATGTTCATTTTTCACCAAAAAAGAGATGCACCTGAGTTTTCCCCTCTTTTAGGTCCTGAATTGAGTTTCACTCGAGTTTGTAACTATGTTAAGTCAAAAACTGTCTTGTTTTAGATCCGAAATTAAGCGTTAAAAAATTCAATTAAGACTGTCACAGTCAGTTTTAAACTTGATACATGTTAAAACACGAGTGAAACTCTAATTTGGTGTAAAACAGACCTGAGACAGCTCAGAAAAATACCGTAAAACATAAAAAAGTGGTTGTACGACTCTCAAAAACCGTAATAACCGTAAAATTTCGTAAAATACATTGAAACTCAATTTTGGACCTAAAATAGAGCAAAACTGATGTGCAGCACTTCTTTGGTGAATATCGAACACCGCCATCATGTTTGGCGTACTCGAAAACCTTTGGTAACATAATTTTAGCACTTTTTTTTGAATAAAAAGTTCATCCGGTTCCGAAAAAATATAAAATTCTTGTTTCAGCGAAATATCAAATTTCCCAAAGAACCTGTGACAATTGAATCATTCTACAACCTGAAAGCATACCTTGATCCAAAAGACGAAAAAGTTCTGAACGATGTTTTGACCCCTCTCTTGAAAGAAAATCAAGTTATTGCTGAAAATCAAGTATTATTCAATGTCATCTATGCGGAAGCTGTGTTTCTGATTGAAAATATCAAAAAGATTTATGAACGACATGCGGAGTTATTCATTCCGTATGCAAAACCGAAGGTAAGAGTATTATTCTCAAAAATTCTCTAATTTATCTGGAAAAACACTTTCAGATCCCTTCAATACATCTTAAACCATTTTTTCGATTATTCGTTGGATGTGCTTTTAGATATTATCTGGCTAAAGAAGTTCAAAATTCGATGAAACTTCTTATGAAAAATGAGCCAGATATGATTGTTGTTGAAAGCGAAGAAGAAAGAAAACTTGGAATAGTTTATGGAATTCAACCGAAAATATTTGAAAAAATATTGAAAACGTTGAATTGTACTTCAGAGAATTATGTGGTAAGTTTTAAAAACATATTTAAAGGAACATACCAGTAGAAATCGAAGAAATCTCTTGAAAATTGATGATCACTGTCAATCATTTTTACCGGACAGGAACGGGCTTTTTTTGGCTTCCCGAAAAAGAGCGAATTGACTTTCTGGCGTGTTTTTAATATTTGATTTCGAAAAAAACCCGTGGCTCGCCAACGAAAAAACAGTAACACTTCTAGTTTTGTTGCGAGAAGGCCCGGCCCAGTGTGAGTGGGCCCTTCCGAAACGGCCCAAATCTCACTCCTGTTGTCAATATAAGCATCCCAAAAATGTGAATCACAATATTTTCAACCATTTTTCCGTTAACTGGAATTTTTTATCAATTTCCAGATAATGAGGAGATATTTCCAAACTGGATTTTCATGTATACTTCGAATTTCTGAAACCCACTTCACTAGAAATATTGTCATTTTTTTCCACAGATTCTATTTTTATATTTGTCAGTGTTAAATTCAGTTTCCAGTAGGTTTTATCGATTTTTAGTCTACCAGAGCTCTTGGATTCAACTATTTCTTTCAAAATGTTTATTTTTATAGGGAAAATGTGAGAATCAGATATTTGAGATGAAAATGATAATATTTGAATGGGAAATAAATTAAATTCTGTTACTTTTTAAATTTTTTTTTGTGTTCCCGGCGAAAATGAACCCAAGAGCTAGCGAACCTCCCTTATTATAAAAAAATCGATAATTTTTCAGACTCTCGAAGTCGCACTCGAACTAGATTATCAAAACATGTCACTTCCGATCATCTCATCCTATGGAACCCATTGTATACCTGCTTTGGATGCCTTTGACCGTATTATCTACTATCTGACAGTTATTCTGAAAGTTTTTCAAAGATCCAACACCGAGAATCTTCAAAAAGTTTTCCGATGGATTGAAAATATGATGGATCCCTTATTCGTGGAGAAATCAGTTTTCTATTTGGTAGAAGTTTCGAAAATTGACGAGGTTATTGAGAAAGCTCGCAAGGATTTGAGTCGTTTTCTCACTGAGGTATGTAAATAGATTGTGTTTTTAAAAAATCTGAAAATTTCAGCCAGAATATGAAGTTCCTCTTCAAGCACAATACAATAGAAATTATGTGTTTCGAGAGTTTGAGAAAATGCTCAAAAATCTTGGATGGGCAAAGCAACATTTCCTCGCGACGGCGAATCATATTTTGAATTTTATGTCGCGCGAATTGATTACTTTCAAAAACATACATACTGGATATAGTCAAATGGTTCGATTATATTTGCAAGAATATCGTCCAAAGGTTATAGACTTCTGAATTCTAGGTGGATTTTTTTTTGTTTTTTTTTAGGTCGGCAGTTTCATCAGGAGTCAATCGAGTTATATTTTGGGAGTTAATGATATTCTACCCGATTCGAAATCAGCCCAGCCTGAACCAGAAATCAAAACATTCACTGGTTTTAGGAAGGGATTTTTGAATAAAAGCACGGATTCTTTGAAGAAGTTAGTTTCAGGCAAGACAGGTTATATTGTTCTATTTGAATTTCAGACCAAATGCTGAAAATCGAGATAAAAAGAATGTTGAAGAAGAATTGGAGAAGTTTCGAAAAGAGAAGAGTCAAATTGAAAAGCAGCTGGAAGTGTTAGTTTAACAATTTCTTGACTATAAAACAATTTAACATTTTCAGAGAAAGGGCTCATCTGAAAACGATGAATGGAAATTCTGAAAAAGAAATCCGACAACTTCGAGAAAATCTGGAAAAGTGAGTGATTCTTTAAGTTTCCCCCTTAAAATCTGGAAAATTTTCAGATCTCAGAATGCCAAAATTCAACTTGAAAGTGACCTGAAAACGTGAGCTTCTAATTTTTCAGTTTGTTGAATGAAATTTGAATTTCAGACAGATTCATACAGTTACAGTTGGCTTTGACGAGCAAGTACAGAAGGTCCAAGAGGAGCTAGAAAAGTAAAAAAAGTTTGAATATTCAGAAAATGTGGGATTTTATAGGTCTCAAGGAGCAAATACTCGTCTAGAAAGAAGTATGAGAACGTGAGTTTTGAATTAACTTTCATGAATAAATAAATAGCTGAATTTCAGACTTGAATTAAATCATCTTGAAGATGTTCGACTTCTGAAAGCAAATCAAGAAAAAACTGAGAGAAATTTGGTATTGTTGAAGGAAGATTTGAGAAGGTGAACATAGAATTAGTAAAACCTGAAAACTCTTATTATTTTCAGAGAAAATGTTAGAAATATCGATTTGGAGAATAAATCTAGAACGCTTGAAAAGTCAGTTTTCCTTCTTGACCTTCTATAAAAACCAAATTATTTCAGAGATTGTGAAGAACTGAAGCAAAAAATGGAATTCTTGATGTCAGAAAATGAGAATCTTCGAGCCGACAACTTCAAAAACACTGAATTCCAACAATTCTTGATGTCAGAAAATGAGAAGCTTCGAGCCGACAACTTCAAAAACACTGAATTCCAACAAAAAATCGAAGAGCACCGCAAAACTCTTGAAAATCAGCATTGTGAATTGGTGGATAGTGCGTGGTCAAGGTTGCACAGGTTTCCAGATTTATATGTACCTGAAAATGAGCAGAACAGTTGCAGATTGTGCTCCAAATATCCAGAATCTGACGATGTGAAAGAAGCGAAGAACGATGTTATGAGATTGGAAGATTGTATAGATGATTATATGGAAAATGTCGAGAAACAACGTGAGAATATTCCGAGATAAATTCATGTTCTCGAAATTGTGGCTAGGTATAATCAATTTACTTGTTATGTATATATGTTGTTTTTTGTTATGGGGTGATGCAGATGCTAAAAAATGTGCGTTTTTTAAAATAAAATACAATGCAGGAACCTCAAAAAAACGTACGTTTAATTCAAAAAAATGACATTTCCTATGTAAAAAAGAATTAAACGTGAATTTCCTGCATTGTATTTTAATTTTAAAAATGCACATTTTTTAGCATCTGCATCACCCCATTACTGTTAAAATTAAATTTTGTTCAATTTGGCAGATATTTCAAAATTAGAGCTAGAGTAACAAAATAAAGTATGCAAAGAGTTAAAACATAGTTGAAACGTATAATGAAATTCATTTTCAATGATAACAAGAAGCAAAATATAAGTATGCATCACAGAATAAAAAATTAGGGTAATTTAATTTTTTTCAACATACATGAAGAGATTTTTAACAATAACTGAGATTATTATGATAAATTTTAATATACCTGTTAGTTAGTATTCATTCCTCCTCAACTATTTCAAACTCTTCCTCGGGATTTTCCTTCAAGAAGTCACTTTTCGCTTCTTTGAGAAGGCTAATTACTGCATAATAGCAGGACCTTCCAACCGAATCATGTGTTTCGCTGGGATCCTTGATTTTTCGTTGAAATTCGGCGGCGTATTTGCTGTTGTCGGATCGAGGTTTCCAGGTTGACAACACTGAATCCAGTATCTCCTCAAAATCTGGGTGTTTTCTGGAATTAAAAATATTTTTATAGAAGTAGAGTAGAGCCAACTAACAGCTTACGCAATGAAGATTCGATTTCCAACTCGATATTCTTTTCCGTCTCTCTGAAATCCAATATTTTATGAATTCTCCTTTTTCGAAACTCACTCTTCTTTTTCATCTTCTAACAATGTCCATCCATTTTCAGATGTCTCTTCATCTTCTTTCAAATTCTCACTTTCTTCCAACTCATCCATCACCTCTTTGAGCATCTTATCAGAATCCGTCATTTGAGTAGCCATTTCGTGAGATCTGGAAAACTTCAAAAAATTTATAGAAATAATATACACATAGATAATTGAAAATAATGTTTTGAGAGAAAAAAAAATGATATTCTTTTGTGAACAACGCAGAGACGCCATAAATTCCCGCATTCTTGTCGTGGTAGGACCCAAACACCCAAGTTTACGTAAATGCTCACAAAACCGTAGTCCAACACAGCGTGGTTATTATGCGATGTTCAAAGCTGAAAAAAACGCAAAAAACTACGAAAAAAAATTGTCTAAAGTTCACGTCTAACTCTCTCTGTTTCACACGCTATCTCGAGAGTACTGTCGAAGGTCTCGACGCGAAGAAACGAAATAGTGTGTGAAATAGAAAGAGTACATTGGACGATTGTTTTCCAATTTTTTCCTAGTTTTTTTCAGCTTTGGACATCGCATTACCATATCACTTTACTTTCAGATTTATCTTCTTAAAATTCAATTAGTGGAACATTCTCTCCTTCAGATCTGAAAAACATTAAACTTCAAGAATCTTCAAAGCTTTTCTGAACCTTTCTAAAACCCCAATATTTCATAATTCTTCTTTTTTTTAACTCACGTTTTCAGCTTTTCCTCCTGTTGAGATTCTGATTCTTGATGTCTGAAATGCTTCATAGTTTAGGTATATTCGAGCTTTGACTTACTTTTCTATTTCTTGCTTAGCCTCTTCACAACCAACTTCAACTCTAAAAAAGAAAGTTTTTTACAGTCAAATAGTTTCGAACTAACGCTTTCAACAGATTTTCAAGTCTACTCTTCATCTTCCGGAACTTCTGAATTTGTTTTTTGAGTTGTTTAGGTCGAGATTCGTTTTCCAAATCGATATTCTTTCCCGCTTCTCTGAAATCCAACATTTTCCGAATTCTTCTGTTCTCAAACTCACTTTTCCTTTTCACCCTTTAGCAGATACATCGCAAGTCTCAAACTCCGAGATCCTTGAAACCTGGAAAACATCAAATTTCAGAAATCTTCAGAAACTTTCTTACTTTTCCAGCTCTTCTTGATCCTTCTGAACTTGTTCTTCAGAACCAACTGTAACTTTCTCGATTTGTCTGAAATCCTAACTTCAATTATAAAAGCGAGCTTTTCAAACTAACGATTGGCGATCACTTTCAAGTTGAGTTTTGGCTTCCTCAATTCTGAAAAATCTTTGTTTTTAACAAGTCAAAACTAGAAATCGCTTACTTTTCTAGTTTTTGACGGAGCATCTGAATAGCCTTTTCAGAACGAGCAACCGCAGTTTTTAAATCGAAAATTTCTCTAAAAATATTCGTTTTCTAGAATTTTAATATTTTGAACCAACTTTTCCAGCTCTTCCTCGAGTTCATTTTTGCTCTTTTGGAGCTTTTCCAATTCTTCAGCGAATTTCTGATCTCGATTTTCATCATTTTCAGTAGAACAATTTGGCTTCTGAACCTTCTCCTTCTGATCGAGTCTTCGTCTGAAATTCAGAAATTAATTAATTAATCTAGCTTGTCTGAAACTAACTTCTTCGGAGGAAGCTCATTTTCATCAAATAGTGCTTCTTCCGAGCCAACAGAATTCGGTTTCTCAAGATTATTCTCTGAATCCACTTCCTGCTTCAAATCTTCACGTTCTCTAGAAAAAAACTTTTATAAATGTTGATAGAAGCGACAAATAATTTCAAACTCACTTTTCCAGCTCTTCCTCAAGCTCATTTTTATTCTTTTGAAGCTTTTCCAATTCTTCTGCAAATTTCTGATCTTGATTCTCATCATTTTCTGTGGAAAAACTTGACTCCTGAACTTCCTCCTCTTCCTGATCGGATTCTTGTCTGAAATTCAGGAATACATTCATTAATCCATCTTGTCTGAAACCAACTTCCTCGGAGAAGCGATGTTTTCATTGAGAATTCCCTTTTTCGATCCAGAGGATGCTTCATCTTCAGGTTCAAGAAATCCGAGTTTGAATTCAATATCAAGATTTTTATCGCCGGAATGTTTAATATTCTTCTCCTTCTGAATGAATTCTTGTCTGAAATTCAAAAATTTATCAATCAATCTAGCTTTTCTGAAACTAACTTTCTCGGAGACGCCTTTTTATTGAGATGTTCTTTTTTCGAGCCAGCAGAATTCGGCTTCTCAAAACCATAAATTTTCTTTTCATCATGATCACATTGTGTATCGACTAAACGCCTAACCTACAAAACAAAACAAAATTTTCAAAACTGCACAAGTTAATCTTACTTTCTCACTATTTTCCTGCAAATAATATATAATCATTTGATTATATCCATAATATACAGTTTTGAAATCAATTGTTTGTCGTGTCATCCAGTTCATAAGCTGATCGATGGATTTAATAAACCATATTTTGTCCATTTTACAGTTTTCAGTCAATTTTGCAATTTCTCTAAAAGCCTCATTTTTGGTGTAAGTCTCTTTGAAAGGCACCTCATATTCTGGCTCAGTTAGAAGATGGCTCAATTCCCGGCGAGCTCGATCAATAATCTCGTCAATTTTCCAAACTTCTACCATATAAATAACTGGTTTTCCCACGAATACAGGATCCATCATATTATCGATCCATTGTAATACTTTTTGAAGATTCTCGGTGGTGCATCTTTGAAAGACTTTGAGAATAACTGTGAGATAGTAGATGATATTATCAAAAGCGTCGGCTGCTGGTATACAATGGGTTCCATAGGAGGAGATAATCGGCAGTGTGAGGTATCGATAATCCGTGTAGCAGAAATCTTGGAGAATCTTCAAAAATCTTCAACGTTTCAACGAAAAAATAGCAATTTTCTGGCGGTTTTATTTGAATAAATTTGTACATTATGGTCATATACGTTATAGGTAGAGAGATTGGTGGTCTGCGAAATAATAAAAAACTGTGGACTGCAAAATTGCGTCGTAAACTTTTTTAAATCTGCACACACCGAATATGTGTTGAAAACCGAGAGGGAGAAAAGAAATGGACAGTTGCAATAGAGCACACATAACCCATCAAGCAACGCAAGCAGCAATTTTTGTTTGGCCTATTTGGCACTAAAAATTCCAGATTTTTCGCTCAACATGATTATTTTGACATGAATATGAACTTTTTTTTAGTGAAATATGAAATTATTCCGTGCAAATTGGCTGTTTATTTTGAAAGCAAACATTTGGGAGGTGTTTTAAAGCAAAAATTTCCCCCTAAATAGGGTGTAACTTATCGAATATGAAATCTCATGAGCTAATATTTTGTACGAATACTATCCACTACTCGTTGAACATAAATTGACAATAAATCGGGGTTTTCTTTGTTTCTAAATATATTCAGCAAGTAGTGGATATTAATTATGTAAAATATTAGCTCACGAGGTTTCATATTCGATGAGTTACACGTTTTCTTTGTGTCGTAAGAGTTATAAAACCATATGAAGGGGGTTGTTTGAAAAATATTAACTTATGAAGTTTGGTATTCGGTGAATTATAACCTGTTTTGGGTAAAGTTTAATTCAAAAACACTTTTTTTTTCCCGTTTGAACTAAAAACTCACAACCAAATGTTCTAGAGAGAAATCAAGTTTCTTCAAAATCTCTAGAAATTTACTTGGTCGAATCGAATAAACAATTCCATTCTTTCTCTCTTCTTCGCTTTCCACAACAACCAGGTCTGAAAATTTGAATTTTTTTGGATATTACAGACATAATTGAATCTAACCTTCTGCAACTTGTGAATAACTAATCCATGAGAATAAGTATCGCTTGATCATAAGCTGTCTTAACGCAAGATTCACTTCTTGAGCGAACAAGCAACTATGCTCCGCAAGGATTAATAGTCGTATTGGTGGTTTTTCATCTATCTGGAAGTGTTCATGATTTTTTTTTTTTGGAAACTTGAAGGAAATACTCACCATAACATCATTTGATGGAGTGAATAGCTTGATGTGTCGCTCAAATATTTCTTTGGTGTTCTCGATTAGAAATACAATTTCCTCAAATTCTTTTTTGTAATACTCTTGATTTGTAGATATCGCTCCAGGCTATTAATGAATTTATTTCTTAAAATTAGTTCAAATCTAAATTACCTCTAATCGGGATATAGTTTGGGTGAGAAACGGTTGTTCTTCTTGTTCAAAAAATATTTTCAGATCGTGAAACCATTCAACGTCGATAGTTCCTTCCATACTTGTCAGTTCTGGCTTGTAGCTGACAAATGATTCTAATTCCTCACTCAGAAGGTTTCGCGAACTCGATGGAATAAGATCATACGAGCCTTTTAATCTGCGTAAGGTTTGATTGAGAAAAGCGGTCAGCCAAGTTCGGAAAAATAAACCAGCTATGTCGGTTATACGAAAAGCTTTGAGACAGATTGTTAAACATTTGAATACGAGGATAGCCATACTACTCCTAGAAGTATACGCGGGTTTTCCTTCCGATTCGCTGTACACAAAAAACGGTGTTGCTAAAACAAATGAAGATAATGAATCCACATTTTCATTCGACGCTATGAATTCGGGGATTTGGTCGATCTGCTTAAAACTTTCCATCATCTCCTCGACAGTTCCATAAATTCTCAGCTTTCCTTTTGATTTTTCATAAATAAAACGCAGAAAATCGAGAGCTTTTACTTCTTCAAACCGCTCATGATTATTAAAATCGAATTCTTCTTCAGAAATTGAAGGCAAAAACTGAAAAATATCCAAGTTGACTGACTGAAATTATTGAATTTTTAAATACCTCTAGATGAACAATACGTTTCAGACAAACCATCAATTTTTCGTTTGACCATTCTTTGTCTTGTGACATCTGATTTTGCGGATTCTGAAAAAAACCGAAGTTCAATAAAGCTCATAATGGTTTGAGACGATTCCAAACAGAGACAAACGAGAAAAAATTGAGGTTGCAAAATCGGGAAAATGGGCGGCCCATTCGCCCGTTCGCCCGCTTGTATTCAAGTTTTTTATTGAAATAGCGTTGAAGGGAGAACGGGCGCGGGCAAAAGAACGTTCTAAAAATCGGGCGAACGGGCAATTTTAGAAAAACAAATTCAGAGAAAATGACTCAGAAATGAGAGAAAGTGAAAAAAGGTTGCTTTTTGAGAGAATTCAAATGGTCTCGCAACGAAAATCTCCCGCCGAATTCAAATTTTCGAAAAACGTGAATCAATAGAGCACATTCATTGTGCTCTCTCCCGTTTTTTGTTCTTTTCTGTCACAAAACCAAAAAAAAAACAAAAAATGCAAAGTTTTGAGTGGTGCGCGTCAGATCCGGTGTTTGCGGAAAAAAAGTGTTTGCACAGAAAGCGACATTATTTTCTGAAAATCGTGGAAAAGAAAGAACGAATCGTTGAAACATGTAATACAATTTATTTGCAATAACATTAGGGAGCAACATATAAATATGCATAATATAAATAATTAATTAAAGCAAAAAACATATTTACATGAAGGGAACTCCAAAAATACATGAGATTGTTAGCATAATTTTTAATATACATGTTAGTTAGTATTCATTTCTCCTCAGGTGTTTCAAGCTCTTCCTCGAAATTTGGAAAATATGACTTTAAGAAGCTGGCATAAGCCACTGGATCGCCAATGCACGCCGTTGGAATCGTGTATTTTAACCACGGATTAGCTCGCTGTTTTTCGAAAAATTTGGTGTACACCTTGACTCTATGTTGAAATCTCGCGTATTTGCGGTCCATTTCTTGATTTTTCAATTCTTCTGCCCTCAATCTTGCATCCATTTCCCGCTGTAATTCTTCTCTGGAAACAAAATTTTTTAAATAGAAATTAGGGAAAACCAATTTACTTTTTAAGCATCACAGCTTTTCTCTCCAATTCGATTTTCTCTTGCGTCTCCCTGAAATATGACATTTTCCGGATTCCTCTTTTCCGAAACTCACTCTTCCGTTTCATCGTCTAACAATACCCATCCATTATCAGATGTCTCATCATCTTCTTTCGGATTCTGACTTTTTTCCAACTCATCCATCACCTCTTTGAGCATCTTATCAGCATCCGTCATTTGAGTAGCCATTTCGTGAGATCTGGAAAAAATAAAAAATTATTTCATAGAAATTAAATACACATAGACAATAAGAAATAATTTTTTACTAATGAAAAATAATAATGATATCCTTATGTCAACAACGCAGAGACGCCATAAATTCCCGCATTCTTGTCGTGGTAGGACCCAAAAACCCAAGTTTACGTAAATGCTCACAAAACAGTAGTCCAACACAGCGTGGTTTTTTTAGCACCTTCCCCCTTTAATATAAGATAAGAGGAGAAGAATATGTTGGGAGAGAGAGTGAGTCGGGTTGGGTATTTATACAGGTTTCTTGACCTTGATATGATAATTATCATATATGTAAAAAGATAATAGATGCATACAATAAATCAGATAAGATACAATGATTCCCATAGGAACCTCAACAAAGCTCGCTCCAGCGCAAAGTTTGCAAAATTCGAAATTTTTCAAATTCTTCTTTTTCAAAACTCACGTTTCCAGCTGTTCCTCCTGTTGAGATTCTGATTCTTGATGTCTGAAATGATTCATATTTCAGGTATATTCGAGTTATGACTTACTTCTCTATTTCTTTCTTAGCCTCTTCACAACCAGTTTTAACTCTATGATTTCGAATTATCGCTCTAGCTATTTTCTCGAGTTCATTGTTAATCAGTTCAATATCTTCAGGAGACATACTTTCAATCAATGAAGATTCGTTTTCAAAATCGATATTCTTTTTTTCCTTTTCACCCTTTAGCAGATACATCGCATGTCTCAAACTCCAAAACCCTTGAGACCTGGAAAACATCAAATTTCAAGAATCTCCAGGAATTTTCTTACGATTCCAGCTCTTCTGGAGTCTTCTGGACTTGCTCTTCCGAATCAACTGTTCCTTTCTCGATCTGTCTGAAATCAAAACTTCAATTATAAAACCCAGTTTTCAAACTAACGATTTCCGATTATTTTCAATTTGAGCTTCGGCTTTCTCAATTCTGAAATCTCTTCGTTTTTATAAATCGAAACTATAAATCGCTTACGTTGCTAGTATTTGACGGAGCTCTTCAATAACCTTTTCAGAACGATCAAAAGCAGCTTTTTGATCGAAAATTTCTCTGAAAACTGTCATTTTTCAAAGTTCAAATAACTTTAACTAACTTTTCCAACTGTTCCTTAACCTCTTTTTTATCCTTTCGAATCTTTTCCAATTCTTCTACAAATTGCTGTTCTCGATTCTCATCATTTTCGGCTAGAGGTTTCTCATTCATTGAATCCACTTCCTGCTCCAAATCTTCACGTTCTCTAGAATAAAAACTTTCATAAAAGTTGAGAGGAAACAAATAATTTCGAACTAACTTTTCCAGCTCGTCCTCAATCTGATTTTCAGTAGAACAACTTGGCTCCTGAACCTTCTCCTTCTGATTGAGTCTTTGTCTGAAATTCAAAAATTCATTGATTGATCTAGCTTGTTTAAAACTAACCTTTTCGGTGGAACCGCATTTTCATCAAATAGTGCTTCTTCCGAGCCAACAGAATTCGGTTTCTCAAGATCATTCCCCAAATCCACTTTCTGCTTTAAATCTTCACCTTTTCTGAATAAAATACTTTTATAAAAGTTGGGAGGAGACTTATATTTTTTCGAACATACTCTTCCAGTTCGTCCTCAAGCTCATTTTTATTCTTTCGAAGCTTTTCCAATTCTTCTGAAAATTGCTGAGCTCGATTTTCATAATTTTCAGTAGAACAACTTGGCTCTTTAACCTCCTCCTTCTGATCGAGTCTTCGTCTGAAATTCAGAAATAAATTAATTAATCTAGCATGTCTAAAACTAACCTTTTCGGAGGGACCGCATTTTCATCAAAATGTGCTTCTTCCGAGCCAACAGAATTCGGTTTCTCAATAGCTGAATCTTTCCTTTCTACATTTCCGTTTTGTTTATTGACGAAACTTTTAATCTATAAAGCGAAAATAATTTTAAATAGTTCAAAAATAAATCTTACTTTCACATAATGAAATTGCAAATAATATCGAACCATTTTACTACATCCATAATATATATCTTTGATATAAATTGGTTTGTTCATCATCCATTTCAGAAGGTCTTCAATGGTTAACAAAAACCATTTTTTGTCCATTTTACAGTTTTCGATCAATTCTGCAATTTCCCCAAAGCTCTGATTCTTAGTGTAAGTTTCTTTGAAAGGAACTTCATATTCCGGCTTAGTTAGAAAAATGCTCAACTCCTTTCGGGCTCGATCAATAATCTCGTCAATTTTCCAAATTTCTATCAAATAGTAAACTGATTTTGCAACAAATATGTCTTCCATCATAAATTCGATCCATTCGATTATTTTGTGATGATTTTCTTTTCTGCATCTTTGGAAAATTTTGAGAATAACTGTGAGATAGTGGATAATACGGTCAAAGGCATCGACTGCTGGTATACAATGGGTTCCATAGGAGGAGATAAATGGAAATGTGAGGTGTCGATAATCCAAGAAGCAACCAACTTCGAGTATCTGAAAATGATTAACATGGTACATGTGTAAATTCGATATATGTCATTCGAGAGTTTTTTATATTGATCAAAATCCTGATTCTAATTTTTGCAAAACTCTGCGCTGAAAATCAGCTGATTAGTTAATTAGGTAGACATAAAAAAGGATCCATGAACAAGAAAATTTGAGTTACCACAGGTTATCACTCAAAAATTGGTTTAACAAGAGTTTTCATGGCACTTTCAGTGTTCAAAGTAGTCTAGAACCCATTTTTCGGCACCATATTATCTCAAATGTGACATTTTTTAGGCAAAATTAATTTTTGAGGGTAGCGGTTTCAATTTTTAAGGATTTTTCGCGTCGGAGGGGTTCTAACTTCAATTTGCCAATGGGGGACCTTTTTATGTATGAATATGTTAACAAAACTGTGAAATATCCTGAAATCGACTCTAATTTAACCTGAAAACATTGAAGGTTTTGAGGAATTTTTGAATTTTCAGTTTTTATCTACAAGAACCAATAAAATTTTTTGTTTTTTTTTTCATTCAAAGAATTTTTATTAATACATGTAGGTTTTCGTACAAAACAGCTAATACTGATTTTCAGCTTTCCGCGCGAAGCTTTGCAAAAGATCAATACAAAAATCTTTATCAAATGCCTATTTTCAGATGTACCAAATTCTACAGTTATCAGTTAATGTTTTTGTCTTGGTTCAATTTGTCCACTTTTTTGGCGGATTTATCAAATTCAGTTTTTAAACATATTTTTTTAAACTCACAGCAAAATCTTCCTTATACAGCCCAAGTTTCTTCAATATCTTTTCAAATTTACTTTTTCGAATCGCATAAACAATTCCATTCTTTCTCTCCTTTTCGCTTTCCACCATTATGAGGTCTGAAAATTCGAATGACTCGTAAAAATCAAATAAAATTAGCTCCAACTTCTCAACAATTGTGGATCAATAATACGATTTTTCATGAGCTGTCTTATCGCAACATTCATTTCTTGGGCAAACAAAAAATCATGACGAAGTACTAGTCGTATTGTTGGCTTCTGTTTTGCCTGGAAATATCAATTTTTGGAAGATTTCGAAGAAAAATTCTCACTCTGAGTTCCTTTGATGGTGTGAATAGAACTTTGTGCCGATCAAGTATTGTTTTGGTGTTTTCGATCAGATAAACAATTGCCGTATGTGCCTTCTTGCAATAGTATTGATTTGAAGTTAACAGGAAAGGCTCAAAGATATTATTATTTTCATTATACATAGTTTAAATCTTAAATACCTGTATACGATTTATAAGCCGTATGAGAAAATGTTGCTCTTCTTGTTCAAAGTATTTTTTCAGATCGTGAAACCATTCAACAGTGATAGTTCTATCGGGAATTGTTAATTTTGGCTGAAAAATTTAATTTATAATTAAGTACAAAGAAGACGAGATTACCTTGAATTTAAGAAATGTTTTCAAATCCTCAATAATACGGTTGTGTGAATTACATGGAATTAGATCATATGAGCCTTTCATTCCGATTAAGGTTCGATTGAGAAAAGCCGTTAGCCAAGTTTGGAAAAACGCTTCAACTAGCTCGTCATCACCGTAGAAACTGGGGTGAATTGTTATACATTTGAAGACGCTGATAGCGATAATACTCCTAGAAGTATACTTCGTTTTTCTATTCGAGTCCATATATACACCACAATATGTCAATGAAGCACATGTGCACGATATTTTCTCATTTTCATGTGATGAAAATACTATAAACTCTGGTATTTCGTGCATCCTCTTGAAATTCTCCATCATCACCTCTTCACTTCCATAAATCCTTAGTTTTCCTTTTGATTTTTCATAAATATATTTAAGAAAAACGAGACATTCTGCTTCTCCAATAAACTCATAATAATTTTTATCAAATTCTACTCCAGAAATTGAAGGCAAAATCTGAAAAATATTTAAGTTGACTGACTGAAATTAATAAATTCTTTAAATACCTCTGGATGAACAACACGCCTCAGACAAACCATCAATTTTTCGATTGACCATTCTTCTTTCTGTGACATGTAATTTTGGGACCCTGAAAGAATGGAGAATTTCAGTTTTTAAGACAAAAGAAAAAATACTTCAAGTAGTCAATGTCGTAAGAACAAAATATTTAAACAGATCAAAAATATTGAAAAAATCGATCAGAATTTATTTTCAATATTAACAAGAAGCAAAATATGAGCATTCTTACCACAATAATAAATTAAAACTATTCAATATTTTTTTTACATACATACATGAAGAAGTTTTCAACAATAGCTGAGGTTGCTAAATATGATAATTTTTAATATACATGTTAGTTAGTATTCATTCCTCCTCAAGTGTTTCAAACTCTTCCTCGGGATTCGGCACATTTGGCTTTAAGCAGTCAGGCTTCGCTTTTTTGAGAACTCTAGGTTTTGGATAAAATCCCCTTCCAATCCAATCACTAAACGGATTTTTAAGAGCTTCGCTGTGCTCCTTGACTTTTTTTTGAAACTTCGCGTACTTGGCGTTCATCTTTTCATTCACTGAATCCACTTCCTGCTCCGAATCTTCACCTTTCCTAGAAAAATTGTTTTATAAAAGTTAGGAGGAGGCAACTAAATTCTCGAACTTACCTTTTCAACTCGTCCTCAAGCTCTTTTTTTTTAATTCGAATTTCTTTCAATAGTTCTGCAAATTGCTGTTCTCGATTTTCATCATTTTCAGTAGAATAACTTGGCTTCTGAACCTCCTCCGTCTGATGGGATTCTTGTCTGAAATTCAGGAATAAATAAATTTCTCTAGATTGTCTGAAACTAACTGTCTTGGAGAGGCCGCGTTTTCATTAATTCGAAGTTTTTTCAACAGTTCTGCAACTTGCTGAGCTGGATTTTCATTATTTTCAGTAGAACAACTTGGCTGCTGAACCTCCTCCTTCTGATCGGATTCATTTCTGAAATTCGGGAATATATTATTTAATCCATTTTGTCTGAAACCAACTTCTTCGGAGGAACCGCATTTTCATTGAGAAGTCCTTTTTTCGATTCTTCATTTTCAGGTTCTTCTTCAGGTTTCTCAAGAAATCCGAGTTTGTATTCAATATCAAGCTGTTTATCGCGGAAACTTCTGATCTTCAAAAAAAATATTATTTTGAAATGTTTAAAAATCAATCTTACCTTCGAACTTTTGAAGCGCAAATAATTTCGAATAATTTGATGATATCCATAAAATACCATTTCGACATTATTTGTCACGCGTGGCATCCAGTCCAAGACGTTTTCGACGTTTGGCAAAAACCATTCTTTGTCTATACAGTTTTCTGACAGATTAGCAAGCTCTTGATAAATATCATACATTTCATATGTTTCTTTGAGAGGCACCTCATATTCTGGTTCAGTTAGATATTGGGATAGTTCCCTACGAGCTCGATCAATAATCTTATCGATTTTCCTAACGTCCACCAAATAAAAAACTGGATTTTCCACGAATATTGGATCCATAACATCATCGATCCATTTGAAGACATTTTTCAGATTCTCGGGGTTTGATCTTTGGAAAACTTTCAGGACAACTGCGAGATAGTAGATGATACGGTCGAAAGCGTCTTTTGCTGGCATACAATGGGTTCCATAGGATGAGATAATCGGCAATGTGAGAGCACGCAAATCATCGTAGCAAAACACTTCGAGAATCTTAAAATGTTCAAAGTTGTTTTATATAAATTCCTTTGATAAAATCTGCCATGAAAGTCAATCAAGCTTAAAAATTTAAAGAAATCTAGGAAGTTGGAAATGTACATTTCTCGAATAACCACTTATTTTTCGTTCCGATCCGGATCGTAAACGTGACCCGGGTTGAATCTGATCTTGGTTAGGAATCCTAACTTAGGATATAGTTTACTTCGGTCAAAAATTTAAAATTATCTTGTTTTCAAATATTTGACTGTGGAATTTTTGTTTCGTGGAAAAGGTGTAATAAGTCAAAAAAGACAGGCTTTTCTAAGTAAAAAACTTGGTTGCACCATTGGTGAAAATACTGACATCTTCCAAAGCACTGCACCAATCATAGACTTCCAACTTTACCAATCTCCACCTTTATCAGTTTAAGTAAGCTTTCCTTTCATATCAAACATGGGGAATGTTTTTTCTAAACACTTACAACAAAATCATCTTGACACAATCCAAGTTTTTCCAATATCTCCTCAAATTTACTTGGTTTCATCCCATAAACAATTCCATTAGTTCTCTCTTCTTCGCTTTCAACCATTATCAGATCTATAAATATGAGTTTTTGAAAATTACAGACATAGTTAGACTCAACCTTCTGAAAATTGTGAATTAAGAGCACGATTGTTCATGAGCAGTTTTATCGCAACATTCACTTCTTGAGCGAACAAAAAATTATAACTCGTAGTTTTTAATAGTCGCACTGCTGCTTTCTGATCTACCTGAAAATATTCATGAGTTTCGTGGATTTTTGAAATGAACAATTCTCACCGTGAGTCCCTTCGATGGAGTGAATAGCTTGATGTGTCGATCAAATATTTTTTTGGTATTCTCGATCAGATAAACAATTTCCGCATATCCCTTTTTGCAAAAGTCTTGACTTGAAGGTATTATATCAGGCTACCACAAAAAATATTGTTATTATTTTTTTTTAGTTAAAATCTAAAATACCTTTAAACGATCTATGAGTGAGACATATCGTTGTTCTTCTTGTTCAAAGTATTTTGTCAGATCGTGAAACCATTCAACAGTGATGGTTCCATGGGGAACTGTTACTTCTGGCTGAAAAATGTTTATTTCATACATAAGTACAAAGAAAACGAGATTACCTTGTTTTTGAAAAATGTTTTCAAATCCTCAACAAGAGGGTCTTGTGAACTACATGGAATAAGATCATACGAGCCTTTTAACCTGCGCAAAGTATGGCAGAGAAAAGCGGTCAGCCAATATCGGAAATATACATCGGCTAGATGATTTAGATGATGGGATGCGACGAGATTTATAACATATTTGAAGATATCAATCGCGGAAATACTCCTTGAAAAATACTTTGGTTTTCCATCCGATTCGTTGTACACAATACTACGCGTTGTCAAAGCAAATGTAATTACTGAATCCATACTTCCACTTAATTCTATGAATTCGGGTATCTCGTCGATTAGCTTAAAATTCTCCATCATGTCCTCGACAGTTCCATAAATCCTCATTTTTCCTTTTTATTTTTCATAAATAATATCCAGAAAAGAGAGAGCTTCTCCTTCTTCCAAAAGCTCATAATAATTTCGTCCGAATTCTTCTTTAGAAATTGAAGGCAAAATCTGAAAAATATCCAAGTTGACTGACTGAAATTAATAAATTCTTTAAATACCTCTGGATGAACAACACGTTTCAGACAAACTATCAATTTTTCGATTGTCCATTCTTTTTTCTGTGACATCTGATTTTGCGGAACCTAAAAAATGGGGAATTTCATTTTAAGAACGAAACAAAAAACATTTCAAATAGTTAATGTCGTAAGAACAAAATATGTTAAGAGAAAAAAAATATTGAAACATTGATTAGAATTTATTTTCAATAATAACAAGAAGCAAAATATGAGTATTATTACCAGAATAATGAATTAAGGCAATTTAATTTTTTTTACATACATACATGAAGAAATGTTCAACAATAACTGAGATTATTATGGTACTTTTGAATATACATGTTAGTTAGTATTCATTCCTCAAACTCTTTCTCGGTTTTTTCCACATATTTATCGAAGAAATCTTCCATCCGTACGAAATCATAATTCAGTTTTTTGAGAGTTCTAGATCCTGAATAACGGGACCATCCCACTGAATCCCTCGAACACTGGATTTCAAGAATTGCTCTGTACTCATTGACTTTTTCTTGAAATTTCATGTATTTGATGTCGTCGGCTGAAGATTGTTCATTCTCTGAATTCACTTTCTGCTCCAAATCTTCACTTTCTCTAAAAAAAATACTTTCATAAATGTTGAGAGGAGACAAATAATTTCAAACTTACTTTTCCAGCTCGTCCTTAAGCTCATTTTCATTAATTCGAAGTTTATTCAATTTTTCTCTAACTTTCTGAATTTTATTTTCATCATTTTCAGTAGAATAACTTGGATGCTGAACCTCCTCCTTCTGATCGGATTCTTCTCTGAAATTCAGGAATAAATTAATCATTCTAGATTGTCTGAAACTAACTGTCTCGGAGAAGCCGATCCAAATGATGCTTCTTCTTCAGGTTTCTCAAGAACTCCAAGTTTTTGTATAATAGCAACTTGTTGAGTGCGGAAATTGTTAATCTTCAAAGAAGAAATCATTTTGCATGTTTAAAAATCAATCTCACTTCCAAACGATCTAAGAGCAAATAATATATAATCATTTGATTATATCCATAAAATATATTTTCGAAATAAATCGTTGAGCGTGTCATCCAGTTCAAGACGTATCCGACGTTTGACGTAAACCATTCTTTGTCTGTACAGTTTGCTGTCAAGTTTACAAACGCTTGATAAATCTCATCCCTATCATAGCTCTCTTTGAGAGGCACCTCATATTCTGGTTCAGTTAGATATTGGCATAATTCCCTACGAGCTCGATCAATAATCTCATCGATTTCCCGAATGTCCACCAAATAAAAAACTGGTTTTTCCACGAACAAAGGATCCATCATATTTTCAATCCATTGGAACACTTTTTGCAGGTTGTCGTTGTTGGATCTTTGGAACACTCTGAGAAAAACCGATAGGTAGTAGATGATACTGTCGAAAGCGTCTTTTGCTGGCATACAATGGATTCCATAGGATGAGATGATTGGAAATGTGAGACCTCGATAATCCTTGTCGCAAAAAATTTTGAGAATCTCAAAATGTGTTCTATCAAACATCAAGAATGTTTTTTTTCGGAACACTTACAACAAAATCTTCTTTACAGAACCCAATTTTTTGCAATATCTCTTCAAATTTTCTTGGTTCCATCCCATAAAAAATTCCATTAGTTCTCTCTTCTTCGCTTTCAACCATTATCAAATCTATAAAATTTGAGTTTTTTGAAAATTACAGATATAGTTAGACCCAACCGTCTGAAAATTGTAGATTAGGAGTACGATTTTTCATGAGCTGTCTTATCGCAACATTCACTTCTTGGGCGAACAAAAATTCATAATCTCCAATATGAATTCGTCGGATTACAGGTTTCTGATCTATCTGAAAATATTAATTAGTTTTCTCGATTTTTCAAATGAACAATTCTCACCGTGATTTCCTTCGATGGAGTGAATAAATTAATGTGACGATCAAGTATTGTTTTGGTGTTCTCGATAAGATGAACAAGTTCCGCGTATCGCTCTTTGCAAAAGTTTTCATTTGCAGGTATCAATTCATGCTATTATTAAAAGTGATATTTCTTTTTCTAGGTTTGAATTTAAAATACCTCCATTCGGGATATATAATAGAAGAGAAACGGTTGGTCTTCTTGTTCATAGTATCTTCTCAGATCGTGAAACCATTCAACGGTGATAGTTCCATCGGGAATTGTTATTTGTGGCTGAAAAAAACTATTTATTTTATAAATAAGTACAAAGAAGACGAAATTACCTTGGATTTGAAAAATGTTTTTAATTCCTTCATCAGAGAGACTAGTGAACTACGTGGAATAAAATCATACGAGTCTTTCAATCGGCGTAAAGTTTTATTGAGATAAGCCGTCAACCAATTTTGGAAAAATATACTGACTATTCGGTTTCGACGGTAGGGTTGGGCAAGAGTTAAAACACGACTGAAGATAATAATAGCGGAAATACTCCTAGAAGTATAATAGGGTTCTCCATCCGATTCTTGGTACAAAATACAAGGTGTTGATAAAGCGAATGTATTTAATGAGTCCACATTTTCATTCGATGTTATGAACTCGGGTATCTCATCGATTATCTTAAAATTCTCCATCATCTCATCAACAGGCCCATAACTCAATAGCTTGTTTTGTGATTGTTCATAAATAAAATCCAGAAAAGAGAGAGCTTCTGCTTCTCCTAAAAACTCATAATTTTGCTCATATTCTTCTCTAGAAATTGAAGGCACAAGCTGGAAAATATCTAGGTTGACTGAAATTAATAAATTTTTAAATACCTCTGGATGAACGATACGTTTCAGACAAACCATCAATTTTTCTCTTGTCCATTGTCCGCTCAGTGACATTTGATTTTGCAAAATCTGAAAAAGGGAATTTCAACGAAGCCCTCCTTTTCAACAAAAAACACTTCAAACAGTCAACGTCGTGAGGTTCGGTGTTTTGTGTGTTCTATTGCGCGTACTTTTTGGTGTGTTGCGGTCAGAGTGGAGGGAATTTCAATTTGTGTTTTTCGATTCTATTCAGTTTTCGGAAATTTTTGAGGTTTCTGTTATTTAGAACCTAAAGAATAAAATATGTAAACGGATCAAAAATTTATTTTCAATAATAAAAAGAAGCAAATTATAATTATTTATATTTAAGAGATCAATAAATGAGTGAATATCAATTTTTTAAAATACATAAAGAATTTTTGAACAATATTTGAGATTATTATAATAAAACCTGTTAGTTAGTATTCATTCCTCAAGTTTTCAAAACTTTTCCTCGGGATTTTTTTGCCTTTTTGAGAGTTCTAGATGAATATGGTCAGTCAAATTTGAGACAATTTTCCGTGAATTTTCCGGTTTATCAAAGTCGGAAAAATACTATTTTCCGATTTTCCAAAAATAAATTTTCCGGTACAGCTCTGGATTCATTCTCTAAAATCTCTTACTTTGCTAGTTTTTGACAGAGCATCTCATTAGCCTTTTCAGCATTTTTTAGCTTCAAAGTTTCTCTAAAAATTACCACCTTTTTAGAATTCAAATATATTCAACTAATTTTTCAATTGTTTCTCAACCTCATCTTTATCACCCGAAAAACAGGAAAAAAAAAACATTTTTCGCTTTGAAAAATTGTAAAAATGTAATTTGGCCGAAGTTTTCCAAAAACTCGGCCAGATTGTCAAAGAGAATTTACACAAATATTTTTTTTTCTTCAAAAAACTTGATTTTTTTCAGATCTGTAAAATGGACATAGACTTTCTACAAAAAATATGGCCTTTTCAAAAGTTGATGGCCAGTTTGAAACGAATCATTCATCCTGAGGTAATTTTTTTTGGGTCCTACTATAATAGCTCCATTTTTTGCAGCTTATTCCTAAATTTTCTAAACAAGAACATGATGTAATTTCAAAATTAATGGTTGGAAATAATGTAAAATGTCTCGATTTGCTCAAAATCTTCTACAAAAAATCCAATGGTAAATTAGAGATTTATGGAACTGCTCAAGATATGATGGAGAATATCGAAAAACTCGACAAAATACCAGAATTTATGACATTCTCAGTGAAAGACGAAAAGATTCCAATTTTCTGCGCAATGATGTCACCTATAACAACTTATCACAATTATTCGCGTGAAGTTTTCTATGTTTCGAAAAGGGATAACTTCATCAATATCTATAAACTATGGGTCAGTTTTGTGGAGCCGGTTCGAATGGATCAAATTGTTACTAGCTTTTACAAAAATTGGTTTATCAAATTAGCCGAGAAAATACTTGGAGACTTGGAAGGATCCTACGATCTCATACCAGAAGATTCATACAACATTGTATTTACGGATTTGAAAAATTCATACAAATCAGAAGTAAGATTACTTCATTGGAAGTTAAGTAAATTTATATTTATTTCTTGCAGAATACGATTTCTTGTCCAAGTGGTGTTATCACTATCAATTGGTTTTTAAATTTAAAACGATACTTTGTACAAGGACAAGCCCATGTCGAAAAGGAGAACACTTTTGATATTCTCATGAATACACTAAAGGTATCTTTTAACTACAATTAAGCTCAAAAATTTGATAGTTTTCATTAGAATGCGCCGATTGCTTCACATCAAGAAGCCTACAAGAAGATCTATGCTGAAATTAGTTTTTTGCTTGAGAAAGCTGAAATGGTTTTCAAGAGACATGCTGAATTATTCACCCCATTCTCGAAATTAACGGTGAGATTTTTTGTCCTATATTACGATTCTTTAAATCTGTAAAAAAGTTTTCAGAAGCCGTCAATACATCAAAAACCAGTTGTTCGACATCTAAACGGCCAGGCTTTTGATTATTTTCTGGCTAAAGAGTTGGAAGCTTCGATGAAGCTTGCGTTGAAAGTGTGTCCTGCTAGAACAAAACTATTGAAAGGTTGGATACTTTTACTTCACTCGTACAGAAGAAGGCCTTCAAGCTTAAATTTCAGACCTGATCGCTGTAGAAACTGAAGAGGAAAGAAAGAATGGAATTGTATATGCAATAAGATTTAATAAATTCAATGAGATGTTGAAGACACTTGATATGTCTTGGGAGAATTTAGTTGTGAGTTGGTTGTAAATCACAGTTATGAAGAAACAAAGTCAGAATTCTCCAGAAAAGGTCTGTGGAATTTTCCGTTTTCGGATTTTTTCGGAAATTCGGAACCTAATTCACGTGAGACATTATTTGCACGGCCATAGTGTGATGTATCAATGAGAATAATACTATATGTCCTTTTCTAACAATCCCAATCAGACATGTGCGGAACCGGAACTTTCTGAAATTTCCGTCTGTTTTCGGAATTGAATTTCGGAACTTTCGAAAATCGGAACCGAGTTCTGAAAGTGTGTCAGAACTGCTCGGATCCAAAAATACTGAAAAAAAGTATGATTTTTCTGAAGATTCAGGACTTGTTTTTAATTTCAAAGTGAAAACTATTGGTTTCATTAATTTCTGACATTCAGCTTTGTAGTTTCATCATTTCCTATTGTTTCTATCTTCTCTTCCTACCCAATTTTAAACCAGAAAATGCGAAAAAAATTCAGTTGAATTTCGTCATTCCGAAGGTTCCGGAAGTTCCGGAAAAAAACTCGGAACTATTTTTCGTAGCTACCTTTTTCCGACTTCATGATCCGGAACTGGCTTGGAAGTTCCGAAATCTGCGGTTTTTTGTACGGTATGATTACACAGAAAGCCTGAAATCGTTCTAAATATTGATTTAGTTTCCAAAATCTAGAATAAATCGAGAAAATCTGATTTGAATCAATAAACAATACAAATTTTCTTTAAAACTTCATTTTTGACCCTCGGCTGTGTACAAAAATTTCGAGCACTTCCAATAGATCCATTGTTTTACAGATTCTTGATGTCGAACTCGAACAAGATTTTCAAAACATGTCACTTCCAATCATCTCTTCTTATGGAACCCATTGTATACCAGCTGTAAACGCCTTTGACCGCATTATCTATTACCTTTCCGTTATTCTCAAAGTTTTCCAAAGATCCAACGCCGAGAATCTGAAAAATGTCTTCAAATGGATCGATGATGTTATGGATTCACTATTCGTTAAAAAATCCGTTTTTTATTTAGTGGAAATTTCGAAAATTGATGAGATTATTGATAAAGCTCGCAAGGAATTGGCTAGTTTTCTAACAGAGGTAACTAAATTTTTTTTGTTGTTTTGTTAAAAAAAATATTCAGGCAGAATATGAGGTTCCTTTCCAACCACAATATACGAAAAATGATGTGCTTCGAGAGTTTGAGAAATTGCTAAGGACTCTTGGATGGGAAAAGCAACATTTCCTCGCAACAGCGAATCAGATATTATATTTTATGGCGCGCGACCAAATTACCATCAAAAATATATATACTGGATATAGTCAAATGGTTCGATTATACTTGCAAGCATACCGTCCGAAGGTATGTATTTATTATCGATTTTTGAATTTCAAAATACATAAGTATTTTTTGCAGGTCACTAGTTTCATTAGGAATCAAAATTATGCTAAAGTGAACATCAAGGATATTTTACCCGATTCAAAACCAGCTCAGTCTGAACCTGAAAGTCAAACATTTACTGGATTTAAGAAGGGATTTTTAAATAAAAGTGCGGCTCCTCCCAAAAAGTGAGTTTCAGACGAGCTAACTATATTATTTTTGAATTTTCAGACAAGAACCAAAACAGGAAGAGAAGATGCCAAGCTGTTCGACTGAAAATGCTGAAAATCGAGATCAGAAACTTCGGGAAGAGTTGAAAAAGCTTCGGAACGATAAGAATGAGCTTGAGGGACAATTAGAAGCGTTAGTTTTTTCTTTTATCTTGAAAAATTTACAATTTCAGAGAAAAAGCTCGTTTGAAAACTGCGAACGAAATTTCTGAAAATGAAATCCAACAACTTCAAGAGGATCTGGAAAAGTTAGTAATATCCCCAGTTTCTCTTAAAATCTGTAAATTTTCAGATCTCAAAAAGCTAATACTCAACTTAAAGATGATATGAAAACGTGAGTTTCTCGATTTTTTCTTTGATTTCAAAAATGATTTTCAATTTCAGACAAATCAAGAAGGTTACAGCTGATTTTGAAGAGCAAGTTCTGAAGGTTCAAGAAGAGTTGGAAAAGTGAGAAGAGCTTTGAAGATTCTTAGAATTTGAATTTTTCCAGATCGCAAGGAGCAAATACTCGATTGGAAGAGAAGCTGAACACGTGAGTTTTATATAAAATCGGGGGAGAAAAATCGAATTTTCAGAATGGAACTGAAGAATCAAGAAGAAATTCGTATTCTGAAGGAAGATCAAGAGAAAACTGAAATTGAGATGAAATTGTTGAAGAAAGATTTAGGAAGGTGAGGCTAACTATGCAGATTATTTAAAAAATGTATTCTTTTCAGAGAAAATGCGAAGAGTATCGATTTGGAGGAGAAATCTGAAACTCTTGAAAAGTGAGTATCTTTTTTAAATTCTTTAAAAATATAATTTTTCCAGAGAACGTGAAGAATTGAAGCAGAAAATGGAATTCTTGATGTCAGAAAATGGACAACTTCGAGAGCTTAACTCAAAAAACGCCGAATTCCAACAAAAAATCAAGGAGCAAAGCAAAATTCTGAAAGATGGGCATTGTGAATTGGTGGATAGTGCATGGTCAAGGTTGCACAGGTTTCCAGATTTATATGTACCTGAAAATGAGCAGAATAGTTTTGCAGGTTGTGCTCCAAATATCCGGAATCCAGTGATGTCAAAGAAGCAAAGAATGATGTGATGAAAATGGAAGATTGTGTGGATGAATTTCTCGAAAATTTCAAGAAAGAATGTAAAAAACTTAGGGAATAAATAGAAATACTTTGATGTAAAAAAAACCCTTAATAGCTTTAACTAATTTACTTGTTATGTCTGTATTTTTCTTGTTACTAATAAACAGTTTTATTATCTTTTATCCTGTTCGAAGAAAATTCTGTGAAAAATGAATTATGGCCGAAGTTTTACCACAAAACTCGGCCAAAAGTTTGTTCGAGAGAAGTACACGAAAATTTTTTAAAATTTGATTCTTTTCTTTTCTGGGTAAAAATAAGGGTTTTTACGTGTTTCAGGCGGAAATGAATTGAAAAATAGTTGAATCCAGAAAATAAGATTCTCTTATAATACTGATTTCTTTTTTAAATATTTCTACATTTCTTAAACCGATTTTTTTCTTTCGGGAACCCAAAACAATAAAAATTTTATTGTCCGCTTTGAAAAAAATTAATTAACTTCGACGAAAATGTTTTTTTTCTCTGTGAAAAATGAATTATGGCCGAAGTTTTACCACAAAACTCGGCTAGAAGTTTGTTCAAGAGGAAGACACGAAAATTTTTTAAAATTTGATTTTTTCTTTTCTTGGTAAAAATAAGGGTTTTACGTGTTTCAGGCGGAAATGAAGTGAAAAAATAGTTGAATCCAGAAAATAAGATTCTCTTATAATACTGATTTATTTCTTAAATTCCTCTATTTTTCTTAAAACGTGTTTTTTCAGAATTTGAAAAAGCAAATGGAAGATCTTGACAAATGGTCCGTCGAAAAAGTGGTCGCTTGTCTGGAACGTATAGTTCATCAAGAGATTTTACCTTCGATTTCGGCAGAAGACTTCGGATCATTGGAGTATGTGAAAGAATTTGAAGGCGAAAAGAAAGTGCGAGAAATTCTGAAGCGTATTTATCAAAAATCGGATGGAAAATTGAATATTTATGGAGACGTTGATTTTATGGTTGAATGTTTTTGGAAGATCTTACGAATACCGGAGTTTATAACATTTTCTTCTAATCAGAAAGTGGAAATGTCGTCAGAATGTGCCCTCTTAACACCGGTCAAAGGATATAAAGACTTCGCTACAGAAATTCTATATACTTCTAAAAGTAACACTGCTATTCTAGTTTTTCGAATGGCGGATTATATTCTAAAAACGTCTAGAAAAAGCGATACATTTTCTTTGTTTTTCTCAACTTGGCAAACAGCCATCATGAATAAATCGTTGCGCAGGCTGAAAAATTCGTACGAGCTGATTCCATTTGATGCGCGAGTGCCTTTGATTGATTCATTGACGGAGTTCATGAAGATAAACCACAAATTAACAATTCCCAAAGAAACAATAGGCATAAAATGGTTCACGAAATTGAAGAAACACTTCGATCCAGAAGAACAAAAATTCTTCGCCGAAGCTATAAGCTGTTTAAAAGTATGTATACTAAAATTAAACTACTTAGCCAACAAAAAAGTTGCATTTTAGCCCGAAGAAATCGCTGAAAATCAAGAGGAGTTCAAAAAAGCATACATGGAGATTGTATTCCTCATTGAAAATGTTCAAAAAATGTTTGATCGACATGCCGAATTATTCACACCATCCTCGCAGATTCAGAATATTAAAATGCCTAAAAAACCGATTATTCGAGAAATTTTTGGCACACATACTGATTTCTATTTTGCGAAAGAAGTGGAGATTTCTTTGAAACGTATTGTAAAGAAAAATCCATCGAAGTTGAAGCTTTTGAAAGGTTTGATATACAAAACTTTAGTCTAGTTTTAATTATATATAAGTCATATTTTCAGACCTGATTGCGGTTGAAAGTGACGAAGAGAGAAATAATGGAATTGTTTATGTGATTAAACCAAATAAATTCGAGGAAATAGTGAAGAAGCTTGGAATTTCTTCAGATTCATATGTTGTGAGTGATTTTTTAAAAGTAGTACTAAAAAGATTACTAGGTTTTAAAAGCACCAAATGCTCTCGAATCAGTTTTCCTCAAAAAAAAACCGAGCGTTTAAAAATCGGGCTAATTTTTAGGAATATGTATTAAAAATTTCAACTATGAGGTTTCGGCTATGGCGAACATTATAGTGATACTCACCTCTTTTCTGAAAATTTTATCAAACTATGGGTTAGTCAATTTTTGACCTAAAATACGTGAAAACTTGGGTACAGCTCTGTTTTAGTGCAAAACTAACATCACCATGATGTTCGCCATAGCCGAAAACCTGTTGGTTGAAAATTTCAATACATACTCTTTAAAAAACCGGTTTTTAAACGTCCTGGTTTCGAAATGTCGCGGAGCCGAAGTTTCTTCTCCAAGTTAGTTTTGTTGAAGCTTTTGTGGCTTTACAAAAGATTTTTCTTGAATCCCGAAAACGTTGATACGATTCCAGTGATATGTTCACATAAAAAAAGACCCCGCCTGATATTATGTAGGGGTTCTAAATTTTATAGATATTTTGAGAGACAAGCGTTCTAAATTCTGAAAATCGGCGAATTTGGTAGACATAAAAAATCGAAAAAAAAATCCTAGATTTTTACTTGAAAATGAGCTTAAATAAAGTTTTTAAGACAATATCGGCATTTTTTGCTCAATTCTCTTTAAAAAAGAGCACTTCAAACTCATTTCAAAGCTCCACGAAAGTTAATTTTTATCCTTAAAACTTAGCACTACACAATTAAAGCATTTTTCTCAGTTCTCGTCTTAAACATTCTCCATTTTCAGCTCCTCAAAGTCATGCTCGAAAACGATCATCGAATTTGTCCTTATCCAAGCATCTCATCTTACGGAACCCATTGTAAATCAGCTGTAGACGCCTTTGACAACATTATCTATTACCTAACAGTTATTCTCAAAGTTTTTCAAAGAACCAAAACTGAAAATCTGAAAAATGTCTTCAAATGGATAGAAGATATCATTGATTCTCATTTCGTCCAGAAACCTGTATTTTATATGCTGGAATTGTCGAAAATTGATGAGATTATGGAAAAAGCTCGGCTGGAATTGACTGATTTTCTAACCGAGGTGAGAATTAATTTTTGTTGCTGAAAAAAATCTGAGAGAAACTTTCAGCCAGCTCATCATGAAGTTGCTTTTCAATCAGAATACAATAATGATCAAACTATGCGAGAACTTGAAATACTAACGAAGAATCTGAAAATGGAGAAGCATTTTTTCAGCGCATTAGCTAGGCAGACGATCACTAACATGATAAGGACACAGATGGGCCCGATTACTATCAGAAATGTATATACAGGTTATAGTCATATTGTTAGGTTATATTTGCAGGAAAATTATAAAAAGGTACATTTAAAATATTAAGATTTTAAAACAAATTTTTTAATTTATAGATTCACAGTTTTATTGTGAATCAATGGATTAATGAAGAAACAAAAGATTTCGATGTGTTATTCGTTGATCATAGGCCGAAATGGAAACCTGAAGAGAAACCTTTTTCCGGTTGGAAGAAAGGATTTTTGAATAACACTGTGGCAAATGCGAAAAAGTAGGTTTCAGAAGCGATGGATTATGTAACTTCTGGATTTTAGACAAGAATCTGATCAGGCTCGAGAAGACAAGAAAATTCAGGAGCCGAGTTGTTCTACTGAAAATTCTGAAAATCAAATTGAACAACTTGAAATAAAATCGGAAGAGATTCAATTTGAAGAAAACCGGCGAGGGTTGTTCACATGTATCAAATCTGAAAATGTCCAACCTGAACGGAATATATGGTCAATTGGAAAAGTTATAGCTTGTCTAAAACGAATTGTTCATCCAGAAGTATGGAAATTATAAGTTTCGAGGAAAATTGATAACTTTTGCAGGTTCTACCTTCCATTTCTGAAGATGAAATTAATCAATTTGGTGGTCTAAACAAGTACCTAAAAGAAAAAAGAGCGCTAGATTTTTTGAAGTACATTTATAAAAAATCGAATGGAAAATTGGAGATTTATGGAAGTGTCAATGAAATGATGGAGAGTTTCCGGAAGATTGACAAAATTCCCGATTTTATATTATTTCCATCGAATCGAATCGTATCAATGCGTTGCGCTTCATTAACCCGTTTCACAGGTTATTCGGACGCAACTCGAAAACATCTGTATTCAGCCAAAACGAATCTTTTCATCAGCACCTTCAACCATGTTACAAAACTTTTTCAACAGTTGTCAAGTGACGTTGTTACGACCACGTTCTTCATGGTTTGGTTGACTGCATTTCTCAACAAAATTTTACGCGAATTAAAAGGATCGTTTGATCTGATTTCAATCGATTCACGAAATAATTTGCTTTTGGAATTGAGTGACGTTTTCCAGGCTACGGTGAGACTCTGCTCCGTTAAATATACCTAATTATTGAACTCGTTTTTTTTCAGCCAAATGTGAGGATACCGAAAGGAACTATAATTTTTCAATGGTTTTACAACCTTCGGATATATTTCGATCAAGAAGATGAGGGTGCTTTCAATGAGGCTCTAGAAGTTCTGGAGGTATAGTTAATGTGGAATAACTAACAATCAGAAAAATCCCAGAAATTTAGCTTCGGAATAGGTTCTTACAAAATTTAAAGAAATTCGGCAAGTTATTTTTATATGAGCACATTTTTCATAATATTTCCAGAGCGCTTTGTTTAACAAAGGAATGGTTTCAAAAAAAAAAAAATGTGGAGATTTTCAATGAGAAATATGTCATTCTATCGAATTTTGAACGCTGACTTCAGCTCCAAAGTTTTCAGCTAGAAAGTGAGAAAACCTGTCTAAAAGCGATTTTGAGGGCTAGGGCCTAATTATAGGGTAATCAAGTATGAAAAAAAAAAACACTGGAGTGTTCATTTTCTTCAAAAACCACAAAATTAGGCTGAAAATTTCAGAACCTGCAAATCCTTGGCAAAAAAACAGAAAAACGGAATGAGAACAAGGTCACGTAATATTTTCACGTGTTTTAATATTTTTTTTTGTCTCTCAGTTTTTCATTTCTTTTTCTCGTAGAAGAAAAATGCTGAAAATGCTGTAATTCTTCATTTTTATGCAAAGTAAACTGTCTAGATATAATCAGCACAAAAAAGTTACCCTATTGTAAAGTATATCATCCCATTTTTGTTAGTTTTTGATGGTTTTTCGAGCATTTTTTGTATTTTCAGTGTAAATTTCAAGGCTGAAAATTGCGTATTGAGGATACTGTTTGGTAAAAATTGATAACAAATTTGTTTTCAGCGTGTCAAGATCTACAAAATGATATATGTCTCTCCGCAAAACCCCACATTTTACTGAAACCGTTCTCTTGTAAGAATACAAATTTAGAAACTTTGAACATTTTTTCTCGAAAACTAGTTTTTTCGATAAAAAAATCATCTGATTTTTTACCTTCTTAAAAATTGTGCTCTTTCGAGAACCTTGCCAATTTTAAGTCAACATTGAAACTCCCAAAAAAAAACAGTGAATTTAAATTGAAGTTTTTCCCCCCAACAAAAACAGGCCTGGCAGGATGATCGGATAGTGTCAGATCAAACAGCTTACAAGCATTCTTATGCGCATATCGTTTTTTTGATCGAAAACACCAGGAAAATTTTTGATCGACACATCGAACTTTTCACTCCATTTTCCAAACTTATGGTGAGCATCATTTTCGATATATAATTCCCAGGAACCATGTATGTACATTCAGACTCCTTCAATACATCAAAAACCGGTGATACGACTATTCATTGACTCAGTTTCCAAGTATTTCCTGGCACAAGAAGTGAAAAATGCGGTTGAGCTTGTCATGAAAACTCAACAGATCACTGATGAATTTCGGAGAGGTTAGGTTTGCTCGCAAATCGATTTTAAAAATAGTTTTCATATCTGATTATTTTGGAAAGTGACGATGAGAGGAAGCTTGGAATTGTTTATACACTACAGCCGAGTGAATTTGAGGAGATTTTGAAGAAACTTGAGTTGTCTTCAGAGGATTTTGTTGTGAGTTGTAATGGGTCCTGATTTAAAGGGATACGCTAAGAATTGTATTTCCGGAGAACAATTTATGAACTTTTCCAAAACAATTCGTGAACCGGAATGTTCCGAAATTCCGAAAGTTTCGACTGAATTCAGAACTAAATTAATTCGGAACCAAGTTCCGAAAATGTTTCGGAACAGCTCGGAACAAAAAATACTCTAAAAGTATTGTTTCTCTTAAAATTCAGGACTTTTGAAGTTTTAGAAATAATACCTATTGGTTTCATTGAGTTCTGAACTCCAGTTTTGTAACTTTCCCATATCCTATCAATTTTATCTTTCTACCTAGTTTCAAACCAGCTAATTCGAAAGAATCCAGTCGAATTTCGTCATCCGAAGGTTCCGAAAGTACCGGAAAATATCGGAACTACTTTATTCCGACTTCTTGATTCGGAACTGAAAGTTTTTTCAACAATTTTTGTCTAAAAATCAAATTTAAAGTAAATTGATCCACTTTAAGAAACGTAACGGATTTTTCAAATTTTAAAAGTTAAAAATTAAAAAAATTAAAAGAAAGGTTTTGTATGCAATAAATCTCTTTTTTTGAGGACTCCTATTTATATCAGGGACCCATAGAAAAAAATAGGGCCCCCTATTTTTCTGTCTTCATCCTTATTCTTGTACAAAGTCAGCACTATTCATTTTGATAATTCTTCAGATTCTTGAAGTCAATATCGTTGAAGATTATCGATCTGTGTCACTTCCAATCGTCTCCTGCTATGGAACCCATTGTATACCAGCTGTAGACGCATTTAACAACATTATCTATTATCTCACAGTTATTCTCAAAGTTTTTCAAAGATCCAAAAACGAGAATCTTCAAGAAGTCTTCAACTGGATCGATGATACGATGGATCCCTTGTTCGTGGAAAAACCAGTTTTTTATTTGGTAGACATTTCGAAAATTGATGAGATTATTGATAAAGCTCGCGCGGAATTGAGCCATCTTCTAACTGAGGTAAGGATTTAATTTTTGACTTTGATAACTTGAAAATGAAGATTTTCAGTCAGCATACGAGGTTCCTTTTAAATCCATATACCATGAAAGTGAGGCACATCAAGAGATTGCTAAGTTGACACCTAGTCTGAAGGATAAATTGGGAGAATTTGAGTTTTTTGCGCTGAAGAAGAACACTGTATCAATGATGCTGAATAAGCCGATTTGTATCAAAAATATATATAATGGATATAGTAAAATTGTTCGATTATGCTTGCAAAGTTGGAATACAAAAGTAAGATCATTTTTCTAATTTTTCTGAAGATTTTGAGTTTTTCAGTATAAAAGTTTCATGGATGATCAATGGAGCCATAGAAAATGTGCTCAACCTCCGAGTTTTGAAGGTCAAGAGTCAAATCAGGAAGGAACTTCTGAACAATCAGCTGAAAAATCTGAAATTCAGCAACTTCGAGAAGAATTGAAACAACTACGAGGGGATAATAATCGTCTTCAAGACAAGTTAGAAGAGAAGGAGCGTCTGAAAAATGTGGCTGAAACTTCTGAAAAGGAAGTCCAGAAGCTTCGAAAGGAGCTAGAGGAGTGAGAAAAGTTTCAGTCTATTTTCAAAATCAGGAGCTTTTCCAGATCTCAGAAGGCTAAATCTCAAATCGAAGAAAAGATGACAACGTGAGGTGTTATTTTTCTAAATCTTAAAAAACTCCAATTTCAGGGATTTTTTGAATAAACTGAAAGTTTTGTCTGAAATTTCGAGCAATGAGAAGGAAAAGTGAGCAATTTTCCTTGGTTTCATCTTAAAATTTGACATTTTCAGGTCTGAAAAGGTTAAAACTGAACTTGAAGCTGTTCTCCAAACGTAAGTTGTATTTTTTTTTTTTGCATTCAAAAATATTCTGAATTTCAGAGAAAGAAATCGGCTGAAAAGCGTCACTGAAAGTTCAGAAAAGGATATTCAGAAACTTCAAAAAGAGCTGAACAAGTGAGCAATTTTTTACAAGGGGATGGTTTCAAAAAAAAATATGGAGATTTTCGATGAGAAATATGTCATTCGACAGATTTTTTAAACGCTGATCAATATCCTGTTTTCAGTTTTTGTCAAACGCAGTTTTGTACGTGCGAATTTCAGCTCCAAAGTTTTCAGATAGAACGTGAGAAAACCTGTTTAATAGTTATTTTGAGAGTTTTAAAGAGGGTAATCAAGTATGAAAAAGAACACTGGAATAATTTTTTTCTTCGAAAATCTCAAAATTTGGCTGAAAATTTCAGAACCTGAGAATTCTTTGCAAAAAACAGAAAACGGAATGAAAACAAGCCCACGTCTTCACGTGTTTTGTTATTATTTTTGTCTGTCCGTTTTTCATTTCTTTTTTTTTCTTAAAAGAAAAATGCAAATGTGTATTGAGGAATTCGTTCTGCAAAAACTGATAACAGATTCGTTTTCAGCGTGTCAAAATCTACAAAATAATTTTTTTCAGATCTGAAAAGGCTAAATCTCAACTTGAAGCTGTTCTCCAAACGTAAGTTTTATTTCTTTTCGCACTCAAACAAAAATTCTGAATTTCAGAGAAAGAAATCGGCTGAATAGCGTCACTGAAAGTTCTGAAAAGGATATTCAGAAAATTCGAGACGAGCTGGAAAAGTAAGTAACTCCAAATTTCTCGCGACTGAAAACAATGAAATTTCTAGAACTCAGAAGGAAAAATCGCAACTTGTAGAAAATTCAAATTCGTGAGTTAACAATTTTCTAAAATTTTAAAAATACCTTGGTTTTCAGAGAAAAGAAGCGTACAAAAAATATGGATAAGGATATTCAAAAACTTCGAGAAGACCTGGAAAAGTAACGCTTTTTTTTAAATC
Source organism: Caenorhabditis sp. 38 MB-2015 (assembly GCA_900536415.3). Classification (NCBI taxonomy): domain Eukaryota; kingdom Metazoa; phylum Nematoda; class Chromadorea; order Rhabditida; family Rhabditidae; genus Caenorhabditis; species Caenorhabditis quiockensis. The sequence continues at coordinate 35,686 of LR549879.1, forward strand.
AGTTTTCTCTGAAAATCTGAAAATTTCCAGATCTCAAAAAGCAAAAGACCAACTTGAAGATGGTTCGACAACGTGAGCTCAATATTTTCAGAGTTTATTTAAAAATTGTGAATTTCAGACAGCTCGAAGCAGTGAAAATCAATTTTGAAGAAAAGATCCAGAAAGTTCAGAATGAGCTGGAAAAGTGAGAAAAGCTTCGATTTTTTTTCAGAAAAAAAATTGAATTTTTCCAGATCCCAAGAAGCCTTTACAAATATGGAAGGAAATCTGAAAATGTGAGTTTATATTAATAGGAATCCAGAATTCTATAGAATAATTTCAGAATGGAAGTGAAACATCTGGAAGAGATTCAGAATCTGAAGAAGGATCATGAGAAAATGGAAAGGTGAGTTTCGAATTAAAGAAATACATCTAGAAAATTCGAGATTTTCAGAGAGAATGTTGAGATGGAACACAAGTTGAAGAATTTGGAGAAGTTAGTTTTTTATCCCAAACCCTTCAAGAAATTATGTTTTCAGAGAGTGTGAAAAATCTATGCTGAAAAATAAATCCCTGATGTCTGAAAATGTGGAACTTCAAGGCGATGTCCTCAAAAACACCGAATTTCAACGAAAAATCAAAGAGCACAGCAAAAATCTTGAAAATCAGCATTGTGGATTGGTGGATAGTGCATGGTCCAAGTTGCTCAGGTAGGAGAATTATTATTCTCTGAAAATGAGCAAGAGTTTTGCAGATTGTGCTCCAGATATCCAGAATCTGAAAATCTTAAAGAAGTCAAAGATGAAGTTATGAAAATGGAAGATTGTTTGGATGAATATGTGGAAAATGTCAAAGAAGAGTACAACAAACTTCGGGAATAATGTCAACGGGTATATTTATTGATTTATTTTGAAATAATCTCTTCATGTTAAAAACTAATGTCATGTATGTATATATGTTTTCATGTTATCACTAAAATAAAACAATTTTCTAACACTATTGGGATTTTACTTGATTTTTACATGGTTAGTTTCTCAATGGAACTTCCGAAATACTATATATTCTCGAAGTTTTTAGGATTTTCAGAAAAAAATGAATATTATAACAACAGATTGGTTCATATACAACAATAACAACAAAAATGAATAAAAATACAGGTTACATATAGTTACAAATTATTCTCAGCCACCCATTTTCGATATTTTCCCAAAAATCGTTCGCTAGGGAACTCTTCAATTTCTCCATCTAAATCATCAGTCAAAATATTCGGATTCTCCTCAATCTTCTGAAGTTCTTTCCTAATATAGTCAAGATGTCCCTCAAAGTTTTGGATGAATTTCAAAACTTCTATTTTTGCTGAGAGGATTTCGATGGAAGTTGTGTGTATTTGGGAGAGCCTGAAATATGAGAAATGCTCCAAAACTTTGTGATTTTTTGTTACCTGTTAATATTTGAATAAATTGAATCCAGATTAGCCTTGTAACTGGGTTTCAGCATTTCCAGATATTTATCAGATCTTCGTTGGACTGCAGGATATTTGATTTTGATTGATTCAATTGGAGCAAGCTTCTCATTTTGCATAATTAAACCAGCGTTCTCAATTTCCAAGGCGGTTTTCATACTTTTCAACTCGGCCACTTCTCTGAAATATTTCAGTTTTCAGAATACTTTTATGATATTTCTTACTTCTCTAAAATCTCCTTATGAATCTCCAATTGCTCAATAACCTTCTTCAACTCCAAATTTTCCTTATTCTTCGCATTTTCTAACAATTTCGCATGCTCCAGCTCACTCTTCATCTTTTTTCATATTTTCAGAAGCGCTGGAAATTCACAATTTTTAATTTTAAGATGGTAAAAACCCACATTTCAATTCGCTGATCCGTCTCATCGTACTTTTTCGAGCGCTCATTTCTCAAATCCTCACAACATCTGGAAATTATATTGGATTTTATTATGAATTTCAGGATAAAAATAACAAACTTTTTCAATTCTTCTTGTAGTTGGAGGATTTTTTCGTCTTTCAGGGAGGATTCATCTTTGGACTTCTGGATTTCTTCTTTATAATCGTGCTTCGTTTTGGTGATTTGGCTGAAAAATCAATAAATTATTGATCTATGTGAGAAAAAATGGGGTTATGTCATAGTTTTCACTAAACGGGACATATAAACAATTTTTTAGTATTGTAATTTTCGTATTTTCTTCAGAATTTTCGATTCAATTTTATTTTTTGAGTTTTTAGGCCAATTTTTTTGTTGCTGATTTTATCAGATATTTCGAACTCTGAACAACACCACCAAACTAAATAGGGAAGTTTCATAAGAATTTCAAAACTTTCACGTTTATTTGTAGGTACTACACTATAGTTTTGGCTTTTTTATTAACAAGTTACTTACGTTCTCATATTCTTCTCCGCTAGTTTATTCGATTTTTCTAGTTCATTATTGATTTTTCTCAAATCCTCCATTTCTTTTTTCAATTTCTCCACTTCAATTCCACTTTTCTGCGCATTTTCAGCCAATTGTTGTTTCAAATCCTCAATCTTCTTCGATTTCTCCTCTGATTCTTTTTCGATTTCCACATGCTTCAACCTATTCAACTCATATTTCTCGAATTTTTCAAGCATTTTCATCTGAATCTCATCAACATTATCCAAAACAAGTAGTGGATATTCTCATCGACATTCGTAGCAGCCTACAAACCGACATCTCTGGTTGCGGAATGGATCGCATACACTTCTACACCACCTTCTCCGTCTGGAATGCCGACAGCTTCGTTTGTCGGAGAACTTCAATGCCCAACCCGAGAAGACGCAGAAGCAATGAAATGCAAATTTGACAGATTTCTCTGTAAATGTGCTTCATACTCGATAAAGACAACTTGTCAATGCAAAAATCAGATCATGTCAGACTTCAAAAAGAAAGGCGTCATACCAACCAAAACGGCAAGCTATGAGATATCGACTATAAACGAGAATGTCGTCGTCATTTCTTCTGAAGAGACGCTATCCTCAATTCACGTCGAACTCGAAAATGTGTCAATTTCACATCTGTCAACTGTGCAATCATGTCGAGCCCAACAGACAGGAAAACTGATAGGTTGTCATTCATGTACCCAAGGAGGAGCAACAATACCAATATTGTGTCAATCGACGACGCCTATGATTGGATTGTTACACTGTGGGACATTTGAAACCAGCATCTCGTGCGATTCAAAAGGACTATCATCGGATCTACGTTTCAATTCGCACTTGGAAAACATCCAACTCAATTGTTCTCTGGATTGTGGAAAAAGAACATATGTATCAATAAATGGAACATTGGCAACATTGTCGACATTTCAATTGGACTCAAATCAAATGGCATATGCTTCGTTATACAACAAGATGATTGAAGGAACAACTTCATTGATTGAATGGATCAAGCCGTTCTTCAATCCACTCTTCGAATTATGGACAAATTTTACTAATTATTTATACTTCGCCATTTTTATTGTACTTCTTGTTTTGATTGGACCCCGTATATTTAGAGTAGTTATGAGTAGGAATTTATTGAGCCTAGTATATCGTCGCCGTTTGAGAAAAACTAGAAATCGAAAACACTTTTAACAAATTAGTTTTACTTTAAACCCTACCCTTTCTTCTCCTATTTTCCGAGTGTCAAATATTACTT